>JAADWX010000422.1:0-22521 GCA_023336405.1 Globisporangium echinulatum | reverse complement strand
TGTCGACGGCTACGAGGCGCAGCGCACGTGGCTGCAAGCCGGCTGGCTCCACACGTCGCAGTTCCGCGACGTCTTCAGCGGCGGCTTCGTGTTCGAGTTCTCGACCGAGAACGCCAACTCGAAGGGCGACTCGCCGTACCCATTCACCAAGTTTGGTGGCCAGAACTACGGTCTCGGCTACTACTCGCCAGAGAACTGCGACCACGCGACCACGCCGTGCACGTTTGTGCCGATGCCGAACTACAAGAGTCTTGCGACTCAGTACAACGCCACGACAACTGCTGGCGAGACGACCATGGCGGCGTTCACGCCAGACAGCGACCGAACGTCGCCGCCAGCGTGTCCGACGGGCTTCTCCAAGCTCGCCGACTCGACGTGGGACGCCGACAAAGTCGCAAGTCTCGCATGCCCGAGCTCAGCGCTGAGTTTCACGTGTCCGAGCCAAGTCACGAGCGGCACATGGACCGGCACGACGCAAGTCTCGACGACCACGGCGCCAGCGCCAGTGACCACGAAGACGGCGACGACGACGACCTCGACATCAGGCAGCAGCGCGTCGGCGCCGCAGACTGCCATGTCCGCCATGTCTGCAATCTCGGCGTGCATGGCGCTCGCCATCGCTGTCGCTTTCGCCTAGTCTGACAAGCGAGCGGGTGACGAAGCGACTGCGGCGGCTGTTGCTCACCATCATCACCCACTCACACACACGACAGAGACCGTTTCTACGGTTCCAAGTCGATCAACACAACCTGATAGAACGATAGATAGATAGGCGCGATAGTACTACACACGTCTGCGCAGCAATAGAGACCTAGATAGACAAACGCTGCGCAGCGATAGAGACTAGATAGTTACAGCGAACGCTGGATGATAGACCTACCTCAGATGTACATACAACGCACATGAGGATACACGACTTCAATAACAAGTTGCCATAGGCGCACTGACGGGCGCGGCACGAACGCGTCTGAAGTTGATCGTGTCGCCTCATTGCGCCAAGCACTCTTCCTCGCTCGCCAACGCAGTGTGTTCATCATTTGAGTTAGCCCTGGAGTAAGGTGAGCAGCCACTTCATCGTACTGTGCGTATGTAGACCCTACGAAATGGAATATATTCCAAAACACGTAATGAAATATTGTGTACGAGCATGATGCTCGTAAGAAAACAACACCAAAATATGTAAATTACATGACTGACTTTGAAAAATACGCTGAGCCGTTTGAGCCAACGATCATTCAGAACCGCAAGTGAAGACACACCAAGCGCGTCAAAATGTGGCGCTGCGCAAGTGTGTACGCACAGCACAGCGCGCTCCGTGGCGGTGCTGCGCGTACGCGAGTAGCAGGCGCGGCTGCAGCAGTATGCGGCAGAGCACGTGTCGATGCACGCAGTGCTGCAGAACGAGCACGGCTGCTGCAGACGCATGCTTTGCGCACATCGTCCGCACTACCACGCCCATGCTTTGAGTCGTCGCTATTTCGCGCACGCAGCCTCTCGACCGCGCTCGAGAGCAGCGTCGAGTCGATCTACCAGCGTAAGACGCCGCTCGAACACGTGTTGCTCCGTCCCGGCATGTACATTGGCTCGGTCGAAGCGACGCGCGACACGATGTGGCTCTTGCCGGACGCAACGGACCGCGACGGCGTCGTGCGCATGAAGCAGCACGTTGTCGAGTACGTACCCGCGCTGTACAAGATCTTTGACGAGATCATCGTGAACGCAGTCGACAACAAAGTGCGCGACGCAACCATGCGGCACCTCGACGTCACCATCGACGCGGGCTCGAAAGCGAACGGCTACCGACCGTGGATCTCGGTCCACAACGACGGCAAAGGCATTCCGATCCAGTTCCACACGCACGAGCAAGTGTACGTCCCTGAGCTCGTGCTCGGCCACTTGCTCACGGGCTCGAACTTTGACGATTCGAGCGCGCGTCTGACTGGCGGCCGCCACGGCTACGGCGCGAAGCTCACGAACATCTTTAGCACCGAGTTTGTCGTCGAGACCGGCGACGCCGCGGCTGGCTTGCGGTACAAGCAGGTCTGGCGCAACAACATGCGCGAGCGCGGCGACCCCGAGATCACGCCGCTTGAAGCTGGTGCCAGCGACTTTACGCGCGTGTCGTTCGCGCCGGACCTCGCCAAGTTTGATTTGGAGCGACTGACACCTGGTATGGTCCGCGTGTTGCGCAAGCGCGTCGTCGACGTTGCTGGCTGTTTGTCGGACGTTGACGTGACGCTCAACGGCGACAAGCTGCCGATTCGTGGCTTTGAGTCGTACGTCCACGCGTTTCAGCACTCGACAACGACGGTTGCGTCAGCATCCGATGCGATGCCGTCAACAAATGATACGATGCCGTCAACTGACTACATCTACTCGCGCGTGAACAAGCGGTGGGAGATCGGCGTGCTGCCGTCCGACATTGGGTTTGTGCAAGTGAGCTTTGTGAACGGCATGTCGGCACTCCGCGGCGGCACGCACGTCACCTACGTTGCCGACCAGCTCTGTCGCCGCATCGCCGACCACATCGCAAAGAAGCACGCCGACCTCCAAGTCACGGCTGCGCACGTCAAGCCGCACCTCGCGCTGTTTATCAACTGCATGATCGAGAACCCGACGTTCGACTCGCAGATGAAAGAGTTCATGTCGTCGCGCCCCACAACGTTTGGCTCGACGTGCATCCTGTCGGAGCGCCTGTCCAAACTTGTGATTGCGAACGCTGGGATCGTCGAGCGCGTCGTCGACGCTGCCAAGTCGAAGCAGCGCGCAGCGCTCCTCAAAAAAGTGTCGGCGCCGCGGTCAAAGACGACCGTGAACGTCCCCAAGCTCGAAGATGCGAACTGGGCTGGCGGCCCGCGCTCACGCGAGTGCGCATTGATCTTGACCGAAGGTGACTCGGCGAAAGCACTCGCAGTCGCAGGTCTCGCTGTCGTCGGCCGCGATGCGTTTGGCGTCTTTCCCCTGCGCGGCAAGTTCCTGAACGTCCGCGACGCGACGGTCGCGCAGCTCGCAAAGAACGCCGAGTTTGCGCATCTCTGTACGATCCTCGGCCTTCAGATCGACGTGACGTACGACACGCCGGCTGCGCGGCAGCAGCTCCGATACGGCAAAGTCGTGATCATGACCGATCAGGACCACGACGGGTCACACATCAAAGGTCTGCTGTTCAATCTGTTTCATACCTTCTGGCCGCACTTGCTCGAAGCGAACGACTTTGTCTGCGAGTTCATCACGCCGATCATCAAAGCGACGCCGCGGACCAAAGCATTAGGCGACGTCCAGTCGTTCTTTAGTCTACCCGAGTACTATGCATGGAAGCAGAGTGTCGGCGCTGACGTCCTCAAGCAGTACGCGATCAAGTACTACAAAGGCCTCGGCACGAGCACGAGCGCCGAGGGCCGCGCGTACTTTGCCGACCTCGCAAAGCACCTCGTTGCGTTCCACTGGACGGGCCCACACGACGGTGATGCGCTCGACATGGTCTTTAGCAAGACGCGTGCAAGTGACCGCAAGCACTGGCTCTTGCACACGTACACGCCGGAGTCGTACCTCGATACAAGCAATGGCAGTGTCTCGTACACGGACTTTGTCAACAACGAGCTCATTCAGTTCTCGCACGCCGACAACGCGCGGTCGCTGCCGTCGGTCGTCGACGGTCTCAAGGTCTCACAGCGCAAAGTGCTCTTTGCGTGTCTCAAGCGCAAGTTGACAGCCGAAGTCAAAGTCGCGCAACTCGCGGGCTACTGCAGCGAACACACGGCGTACCACCACGGCGAAGCGTCGCTCCACGCGACGATCGTGAACATGGCGCAGGACTTTGTCGGTGCGAACAACTTGCCGCTGCTGACGCCCTCTGGGCAGTTTGGCACGCGGCTTCAGGGCGGGAAAGACGCAGCGAGTGCGCGCTACATCTTTACGCTGCTGCAAAAGTACACGCGCCTCGTCTTTCCCGAAGACGACGACGCGCTGCTGCCGCGCGTGGACGACGACGGGTTCCCTGTCGAGCCAGTGCACTACGTCCCGATCGTGCCACTGCTCCTAGTGAATGGAGCAGAAGGTATCGGAACCGGCTGGTCGACGTCGATCCCAAACTTCCATCCGATCGAAGTGATTGACAATTTGTTACACGTGATTGAAACAGTTGAAACAAATGCGGATACCGACGTAAGCGCAATCGCATTAGCGCCAATGCGGCCGTGGTTCAAAGGCTTTCGGGGCGCGATTGTCCCAACGGGCGACCAAACGTTCGTGTCGCGCGGGCGCGTCGATCGCATCAACAGCACGACGCTCCGGATCACCGAGTTGCCGATTGGCAAGTGGGTCGAAGACTACAAGAAAGTGCTGTGGGACCTCGTGAGTAAGAAGGCGATCCGGTCGTTCTCGGAGCACCACACCGACAGAGACGTGCGCTTTGACGTCACGCTCGCGCGTCACGACCTCGCCAAGTTGGTCGATTCCGATGATAACTCTGCACTCATCAAGCTGCTCAAGCTCGAGTCGAGTCTGAGCACGAGCAACATGCACGCGTTCGACGCGAATGGCAAGTTGCGGCGCTTTGACTCGAGCGACGACGTGCTCCGTGCGTTCTTTGCGGTCCGACTCGCGCTGTATAGCAAACGCAAAGCGTTTCTCGATGCGAAACAGTCGCGCGACGTCCTGAAGCTCGCGAACCGCATTCGGTTTGTTAACGACGTTGCACACGGCGCGCTCCGCGTCATGTTGACCGACCGACTGCCGAAGCCAACGCTTGTGGCAATGCTGCGCGAGCACGGGTATGCGAGTGCTGCTGCGTTCCGCAATAGTGACATTAGTGACACTAGTGACAGTGCCGATAGTGCCGATAGTGATGCCAGTGACGACGACTTTGACTACTTGCTCAATACGTCGCTGCTGAGCTTTACGCAAGAGCACGCTGAGAAGCTCCAGCGCGAACACGCGAGCAAGCAAGAGAAGCTCGAGCAGCTCCGCAGTCTGAGCCCAGCGCAAGTGTGGCGCCTCGAACTGCTGCAGCTGCGCGACGTGCTCATGCGCGACAAGGACTTTCACGTGAGCAGCGCTGTGCGCGCATAGCGAGCGTGTTCATTACTGAAAGCACACATGCAGCACGCATGCACGCGCAATAGAGCTTCGTTGTTTGTCGCCACGCGTGTTGTCCATTTGGTACATTCGTGCATGCTGTATTGATGTAATTTACTACTAGTACAAAGTTTGAAACATTTTGTGCTTCGGTGTGGGCCACACACACAAAATTGCTGTAAAGAATATGTTGTTGATGAGGTGGATAGTCGAATTGTTTCACATTTCGAATATAGTGGTCCACGTCAATATGGTGTGTGCCACGCGAAAAGGGGAAAAGTGAGATCGTCTATCTGCAATTTACTCACACCAGGAAGAGAACGCTGCGAAACCAAAGGTACGCGCTTGTGTTGCGTGTGTGGATGTAGGTGTGTAGATGTGTGGATGTATGATGCGCGTGTATGAGTATGAGATTGCGACTGCCTCTTTGTACATGATTGTGCTTTGTGGCTGCAAGCATATGCTGGCATGAGCTTTCTCCGCGCTCTGTTCGACGCAATGGCTTGCACGCAGCGATCCATCACTGCTATTACTGCTGCTGCTGCTGTCATTGAGTCTTTGCGTTCATCGCACATGCTCGTGCTAGACACGTCCACACAGTGCGTGTCGTCAATGAGTCGCTTGCTTCACATCGTGTCTCATTGCGATGTGTCTACGTACAGCGCAGTTTGTCGTCCGCGTCACCCACAGAGCAACGCCATCAACCATGTCGAAGCCTGGCGCCGAAGTCGTGATCGGTGCGTCGTGTGCTGCGCTTGTCTTGCAGTGACGCTTACCCTACAGATACGCCTGCCTTCAGTGCACTGACTTGTATCGTGTTGTGTCTGCACGTGCCGCAACGCAGTGCCGCGCAACTTTAAGCTGCTCGAAGAGCTCGAGAGCGCTGAGAAGGGCCACGGCGACATGAGCATTTCGTACGGTCTCGAGCAGGCCGACGACATCTTTCTCACAAACTGGATCGGCACGATCCTCGGCCCAGCTGGCGTACGTCCGAGTGTGTCGTCGTCGTGTGTGTGTCGTGGCTCCATGGTGTCGATTGTGCCATTTGTAACATGTGCACAACTGACTCATTTGCGTGTATATATATCACCCGTCGGTTGTCTCTGATATACCCCGCCGACTAACCTGGATATAACCCGCCATTCACCTCGGTTTCCAGACGTGCCACGATGGCCGCATCTACAGTCTGCGCATCCACTGCGGCGACCAGTACCCGAACTACCCGCCCGAAGTCGCGTTCACGTCGCGCATCAACATGGCGTGCGTTGACGCGTCGAACGGCCGCGTCGACCCGCGCCGCCTCGCAGCGCTCGCGAGCTGGAACCGCAGCTTTGGCATTGAGAACGTGCTCGTCGCGATCCGCAACGAAATGGCGTCGCCGACGAACCGGCGCCTGCCGCAGCCACCCGAGGGCTCGAACTTTTAGAGGTCCACGCGTGTGCGCGAGTAGGCGTGGTAGCGCTACTGCTGGTATTGACTGGCGAGACAGCGCGTTGTATCGAGTCGAGTCGGTTCGATTGGTCGGACAGTCGGTGCGCTCCCAGTGTCGCGTAGGTCGGTCGGTACTCGCTTCCTCCGCTTTTCCATTTGCACGTTGGATGAATGCACGTCCGCTCCTCTCGCTCTGCGTCATCTCTGTACGAATCGTTGTCTCTACGAATCGTTGTCTCTACGAGTCGTCGTCTCTATGAGTCGTTGTCTATTCAGCGAAGTAGCTACTAGCTACTCTAGCGAGTGCGTCCGACGTCCTCGACCGGCGTCGTCACTGGTGCTTCAGCCGCGACCCGCGTCGATAGCGATGGCGCCAAGGGTACTGCAGCAGATGCAGCAATGTCGCAACGCCGCGGACCACGTCCATGCCCATTGCGACAGTAAAGAGCGGCACGAGCGCGTACGCCAACACGGTCGCAATTCCCGACGGCTGCTGCGTCTGGAGCGGTAGGAGCAGCAGCACGTGCGTGAGCAGCTCTTTGCCAGCGCCGCAAAGCGCGACAGTGTACCGACTCGTATAGTCCCAGCGCGCGAGCTCCTGGAACGCTGGGTGCCACGCGTCGCGCGAATCGAGGAACCCGAGCTGGAGCGCCGCGACGTTGAGCGCCGCGAGTCCGAGCTCCAAGCACAAGAGCCGATGGAACGCCGGTGCAAGTAGCGGATAGAGCCGCTCGAGCGCAGTGTAGAGCGCAACGCGCGCAAACTGGTCGAGCACGACTGCTGCGCCGCTCAAGACAGTCACGAGCAGGCCGCTCTTGATCCCAAGCGCGAGTCTGCGCGTGAGCACGTCGCTTGCAGTCATGAGGACTGCGAGTCGCACTACTTTGGTCTGCAGCTGTGGCCCTGCTATGACCCGATGCGGTGGTGTTGGAAATTGGTGCAAATGGTCGCTTGGTACAAACGCATTTGTCGCATGCTGCTGGAACAGCGTGAGCAAGACGTAAATAAGGAGTGCACGTACACACTCGACAAGCGGCGCAAGCACGAGCGCGACAAAGTGCGTGACGAGCGACTTGTCCGACACGACGTCCCAGTAGCGCGAAAAGACGTAGACACTGTCGGTAGCGGCGTTGCAACCACTGTCCGTAGCTTTGTGCTGCGGCGGCGACAAGCAGCCGACGCAAAATGGCAGAGAGTCAGTTGCACTGCTGCGCGCGTGCTGCGACGTGCAGTTGAGTACACGGAACGCTTTGCGGCCGTCGTCGTAGATCTTGAGCGACGCGACTGTGTAGCGTGTCATAGGATAAGAAACTGTCTGTATGCATATGCATCTATAGGAGTATACAGTACTATGCACATACACACCTTCGGTCATCATCGGATCGAGCAGCAGCACTTCGTTCGTTGTATCGGGTGTGAAGAACGGCGCGTTCCGTAGCGAACCGCCGGCTTCGGTCCAGAACAGATACGGCTCGAGGACGTTGTCGGTGTCGAGGTCCACGCCACCTGTGCGTTGTGTCAGTCGGTTAGTCTCATGTACATATATACACATACATACACATACACATGCATGAACGTGCCTGGTGAGCACCAGATCGTGACTTGGTCGCCGGCCAACAGCGTGTATTTGCGCGGGAAGCGGAACATGCTGTTGCCGTCTGTGCTTGCAACTGCGTAGCCGGTGAGGTCGATCGTCTGTGCGTCGAGCAGTGCTAGTCAGCCATGCTGTGGTTTCGGATGCAGCTCCACTCAAGCTCATGTGCATGAACATGGTCATACACACGCACCTCTTCCGACGGATTCGAGATCACGACCCACTGGCGCCGCACATCAGCACGCGAGATGTACAGCTGCTGCATGACGATCTTGTGGCAGATCTGCATCGATGCGCGCGCAACTTCGCGGTCGAGCTCGGCGAGCCGAAAGCGCCGCAGCAGCGGGTACTTCATTGTTGTCGCTCCAGTAGCTCCTGATCGTGCAAGTCGAAAAGTGGAAGTGCAGATACGCGAAGCGACAACCTCGCGCCAAATGATTGTATTGCTGTACACAGGTACATCTCGTACAATTCAAGAGCAAAAAATAGCTATAATAAAGAGGGTATTAATGCAAACAGTTGTGCTCATTTTGACCTGTTGACTGACGCAACAAATGTATCCACAACGAGCAGCTCATTTGTCTGCGAATGCGTAGAGCTTGTGCTCGATGATGAATGCAGCGACGTCAGGGCCTACGAGTTCACGCAGTTTTGCAACGTCGCGCGTCGCACGCACTTGGGTCGACGACACGTCGCTCAGCGCTGGGATCGTAATGAACCGCACGCGCTCAGCATCAGCATCAGCATCGACAGCAGCAGCGACGTCACTGTGCTGACGCCACGGCGCATCAACACCTTTGCGGTCCATGACCAAGAACGAGACGAGCTGCTGCAGCTCGTCGCCGCGCTTCCACTTGCCAGCGCACAGGTCGATGTACGTGTCGGCGCCGAGCAGCATCGTGAACGCCGTGTCGGGGAAGCGCGCACGCAGATACTCAACGAGGTCGATGCTGCCGATACGCAGCTCGTCAGGCGATTGCTGCGTCTGCGCAGCGAGGTGCTCAAAGAGCTCTCGCTCGTACTGCTTCACCTTTACAGGGGCGCCTTTGACGAATACAAGCGCACGCACATCCAGGCAGGAAGGCAGGTGCGACGCATGGCAGCCAGTGTCAGTGTCGCTGTTTAATGCAGCATTGGGCATGGACGCTACTTAGTGGCCGCACATCAGTCATCAACAAACGCACCTTCGGCTGGCAACGCCTTGATTGCAAGCTCGCACAGGTGTACACGCATGTCGAACGGCGCGAGCTCGCGCTTTGACGAGTAGATGTGCTGGTACACTGGTAGCAGCCAGACCTCGTCGACAAACTGGCGGCAGTACGCGACCGCGCCCATGTGGCCCGTCATTCCGGCCGGCGGGTTTGCGGATGTGCCGTAGAGCAGCACTTTGCGCGCGCTCGTCGTCATTGCGCTTGTGATCGACTTGCTGCGTGGCGTTTGTTGTTGTTGTTGAGACGCTTGATTGTTGCTGTCTTCGATGTGGCCCACATTGACTAGATAAACCTGTAAAAACGTGTAGCATAGACAAAAGAGTCTGAAATGGCATGTTTATCCTCCATTTTGTATTTGTTTGATGCACCTCATGTTTGGAGGTACTTAACAGTCGTGGTGGTTGAGCTGGCCAGCCAAGAAGGCACACATGCACATCATCGACGAGCTCAACAACAACGACAACCATGCGCGTCGTGATACAACGCGTGACGAGCGCGAGCGTGCGCGTCGACGGCGAGATCGTCGGGCAGATCGGCAAAGGACTACTCTGTCTCGTTGGCATTGGTCGCGATGACACGGAAGAGGACGCCGAGTTTTGCTGCCGTCGACTTCTGGTGCGTGACGACATGCTCCGAGCCGACTAGCTGGCTGCTCAGCCTGCACTGATGACGCTCTCTCTCGTGTGCTCTCTCTCTTTATGTGTATACCATCCATGCAGTCGACATTACTCACATGCATGTACACGTGTCGTTAGAACTGCCGCATCTGGCCGGACGCGAAAGACACGCCATGGAAGACGTCGGTGCTCTCGAACGGCTACGACGTGCTGCTCGTGAGTCAGTTCACGCTGCACGGCTACTTCTCAGGCAACAAGCCCGACTTTCACCTCTCGAGTACGTCGACTGAGCAAGTGCTGTGCATGCGTTGTGTGCTGTATGCTGTGTGTTGGCGTGTGGCCACTGCAACACACTCGATACACTCTCACACTGTCGCGTCTGCTGTCTAACGACGTGTACGCGTGTGGCTATTGGTCGATCGGTAGTGGCGCCTGAGCCAGCAAAGGCGTTCTTTGACCAGTTCTGCGACCGTGTGCGTGCGGCGCACTCGCCTGACAAGGTCGCGGAGGGCGTCTTTGGCGCCTACATGGAGGTCGCACTCGTACGTCGTTTGTACTCTCCCTATCATGCACACGGTCACTTGGGAAAAGATCGTGTGTGCAGCACGACACCAAAGCCATCGCGTGGGACTGACGCACTCGCTCGGTCGTTGCTTGTCTATCACCCATGCGGCAGGTCAACGACGGACCGATCACGATGACAATCGACTCGAAAGAGAAGAAGCCGAGCAAGAGCTAGACGCGACCGCGACTGGTAGACATCACACTACTGCTGCTGATCTGCCAACGCCGCGCCACATCATAGAGCATCCGGTGTTGCAACTTTGTGTCATACTGCACCACTACATCGTTCTATTGCTGGGTCGTGCTGCATCGCATGTGAGTATAGATAGTTCACTACGAGCCCATACTCACTCGACAACTCAGACACTAAGCATTCAGCGCACTGATAGGCAGTCCTAGCAAGTGAGGTTGCGCACGTCCAGCAACAGGCCGTCCTGTACAACTGAAGGAATATGGCGACCGCTCCGGTTGCGTTCTCGCGCGTCGTCGCTGGCACGGAGCGACCCGGGCACGGCGCCGTACATCGGTCGATCTACAAGCCGCGGAACCCGATCGTTGCTGCAGCCAACGATGACCCAAACGTCCCTGCCAATCCATTCGTCGGGCTCGCACAGCCCGAGTGCGAGAGCTCGTTCCACAACTTCCAGGCAAGCGCGCAGGCGTATCGCGACTATGCGTGTCTTGGCCATCGGCCGATCGTGAACGGCGAGGCGCAGCCGTACGTCTGGCTCACGTACGGCGAGATCTTTACACGCGTCACAAACCTCGCAGCTGGGCTGATGCGGCGCGAGCTCCTGTCGCATGTCGACAGCACGCGCATCGTTGCGATCTACATGAAGAACTCGATCGACTGGATCGTCGTCGAGCAAGCCGCATATGCGTTCAGTGCTGTGACTGTTGCGCTCTACGACACGCTTGGAGCCGACTCGACCGAGTACATCCTGAACCAGACCGAGCTCCCAACGATCTTCTGCACTGCCATCGAGCTGCGCAAGCTCGCGCAGCTTCGGTCCAAGTGTTCGCACCTGCGCACAGCTGTCGTGTGCGGCGACCGCGACGAAGCGGTCGAAACCGAAGCGCGTGCAGCAGGCCTCGACGTCGTCCATTGCGCTGAGCTCGAGCGCGAGGGCTCGGAGTATCCGTTTGCGTTCGAGCCGCCAAGCGGTACGAGCGTCGCGACGCTCATGTACACAAGCGGTACGACCGGCGAGCCTAAGGGCGTCGTACTCTCACACGGCAACTTTCTGTCGGCAGCAGCCGGGACGTTCGACTACCTGCAGGCGAGCGGTCTCGCGTTCTCGATCGACACGGTGCATCTGTGCTACCTCCCGCTCGCGCACATCTACGAGCGGTCGGCACAAGTGAGCATATACAACCGTGGCGGTCGCATCGGCTTCTCGCAGGGCCAGCCGCTCAAGATCATCGACGACTTGCGTGCATTGCGGCCAACGCTCTTCTGCGGTGTGCCGCGTCTACTCAATCGCATCTACGACCAGGTGATGGCCAAGATGGCAGGTGCGCCGAAGCTTACAACGTACCTCTTTGCAACTGCACTCACAGCCAAAGCCAAGCGGTTTCAGAAGTACGGCACGCTCCGGCACGCGTTCTGGGACCGTCTGTTCTTTGCCAAGATCGCCGAGTCGCTCGGTCTCGACCGGTGCCTTATCATGTTTTCCGGTTCGGCGCCGCTGTCGCCAGATGTGCTCACGTTCTGCCGCGTTGCGCTCATGTGCCACGTCGTCGAGGGCTACGGCCAGACCGAGACGTGTTCGGGCGTGTCGTCATCAGCTATTACCGACGCCTCGGCCGGGTACATTGGCGGCCCCAGCTCAGCCGTCGAGATCAAGCTCGTGGATGTACCCGACATGCACTACAGCGTCTTGGATCGCGCGCATGGCGACGAGCGGCTGCCGTGTCTCGGGAGAGGCGAGATCTGCGTGCGCGGCCCGACGGTCTGTCGCGGCTACTACAAGCAACCGGACAAGACGGCTGAAGTGTTGGATAGCGATGGCTGGCTCCACACTGGCGACATTGGCCTCTGGTCGCCACTTGGGCAGCTGCGACTCATTGACCGCAAGAAGAACATATTCAAGCTGTCGCAGGGCGAGTACGTCGCGCCCGAGAAGATCGAGAGCGCACTGAGTACGTGCCCGAGCATAGCGCAGCTCTTTGTCACTGGTGATAGCTTCCACTCGCATGTCGTCGCGATTGTCGTGCCAGATGAACTTGCGTTCCGAAAGCTCGCAGCGGCAAACGGTCTCTCGAGCAGCTGCAATTCGCTCCAGGAGCTCTGTGACCAGCCGATACTCAAGCAACTTGTGCAGCAAGAGATCGATGTTGCAAGCACGAAAGCGAAGTTCGCAGGCTTTGAGCGCGTGCGGCACATCTACTTGCACCACGAGCTCTTCGCGGTCGACACCAATGCGCTGCTCACGCCGACGTTCAAAGTCAAGCGCGCGGACGCGCAAACGTATTTCAAGCAGCAGATCGACGCGCTCTACTGCTTGTCGGGCGACAGTGTCGCAGGACGCAACATCGTACAGCGCTGAGTTGACAATGGATCGAATGCAACGAGTTGCTTTGCAGTAGGTCGGTAGGTCATCTGGGAGTGTAAATTGTGTCTCCAGGATGAGCGACAGCGCATCGAGCATTTCGATGCTCTATAACTCGCGAGGTTTGTCGATGTGATCAGATTCGTCGCTGCGACGCACGCAGCCAGCCACACGTCGTCTGTGCGGTGTTGGTAGCAGCATGCGGTGCTATCGTCGACGTCGTCACTGCTACTCCTATTTGCATCATCACCCTATGACCTTGGTTTTATGTTACCGTGAGGCGCGAGCACTGCTACAGTGGAACGGCGCTGCTGTGCAATGGAGGCATGGTAACCGCGCAGTATCCAGTGCACATCACAGAGGACTTGTTGCCCGAGACAAACGAGCAGTCGTGTAGGATCGACACGAGAACGTGGGGACGATCAGCAGCCAGCGTATCATGTCGACGATCGAGCTGCTATCGGCATTCTAGGTGGTGGTAGTGGCAACTGCGCATCTCCTCCGAGTCGTGGATGCGAATGCGAGACGAATCACGCGATTTGTGTCTTACGAACAGGAGAGCAGCACGATATTTTGGTCCAGGACATAGTCCGAGCATGGTGAGAAGAATGGGGTTCAGTCTAGACAAGAATTGCGTGGCGAGTGGGAGGTTGAAAGAGTTGGGCGTTCGATACGAGTAAGCGGTGGAGGTGCGTGTGAGACTCGACTTGGTTAGCTAATCATCGTTAGGTAAACATATCGTACGCGCTGTCTCGTCAGGCTGGGTTTGTGTCGGGAAACTACATGTATCCATCTCGCTGGGGCGAACAATCGGCTGTTGAAGCAAGAGAGAATCAGGGAGAGTGGAGGCCGAGGTTGGACACGAGTCTGAAGAAGTGGACAGACTCGAGCAAGATCGAGCTGCAGCCATTCTGAGTCGTGCAAAGCCGACATACGTAACGAAACTGCGACATTGTTTCCTTGCCTCATCACGACACCTCGCCATCGTGTGGCTACAAGACGCTGTTAACAGATAGCTGAAGACTGTCGTGCATCCGCACGCATGCACCATGAACTTAAGCTCGTCTGACAACGACGACGCTCAGCGAGGCGTTCGTTTCCTTAGCACAACTACTTCAGTACAGACGTCCTTACTACGAGCATGCGCAAAAAAGAGGAGATCGTTGCCGTGGCGAAGCGATCACCTTGTCGCGCTCGCTCCGCTCAATCGTACTCGCTGCTCGACCTATTTAGTTGTTTATCGATCCCTCACACACATTGCTCGGCGGTTGGTACCGCATCATACGCACTAGTCAATAACCAAACACCTGCATCGCCCGATACGAGTGCGCATTCTCCTGTATACTACGTAGGTCTGTGCGTAGTACGCCATTTCACACCACCAACGTGACAGCAGGAACAGCAACCGGAATCACGCCAGAATCATATATAATATCCACTTGTGCCTGAGGATTTGAGGCACGATCGAAATTTTGGGATCTTTTGGCAGCTTGCTTGCATACGTGCATCTGCTTGGCGTCTTTGGTCAACAAACACGTTCGTTGGACAGCCAGCACCACTCTCTGATACCTGGACAGCACGCAAGCGCGATGGGCGCGCGTCGCATGGCTCCAGCGACGACGCCAAACGCCATGTCCGGCAAAGAACACGACGCCAGTACGAACATGTGCCGCGCCACGCTCGATATTGTTGTTGAGCGACTACACCCGACGTACTTTTCACTTCTCAATTTGTCCTCACAACACAAACACACATACACCACTTTTCAAACATGCAAGTGCAAGTTGCCAAGTTGACTTACAACCTCAACATGGCGAGCCGCCACAACGTACAGCACCTCAGCAAACCAAGTACGCTACGGATGGCGCCATTCCGGTGCCCCGAGCCGAGCTGTACTCGAGCGTTCAACCGCAAGTACACGCTCGCTGAGCACGTCAAGACACACTCAGGTGAGAAGCCGTACGTGTGCCCCGTGCGATCATGCAACAAACGCTTCACGACCACGGGCAACCTTTCTCGCCACCGCCGCCTGCACGGTCCCGTGCTCCCACTACAGTGCCCTGCGCTGGACTGTGAGTGTACTTTTGCGAGCGAGATTAAGCTCGCAAAGCACATGAAGTTCCATCTCGGCACGGCTGAGCACGTGTGCCTCGTACCAGGCTGCGGCAAGACGTTCAGCACCACGGGCAACCACAATCGCCACATGCGCAACCAGCACAACATTTACCACGACATATGCGACGACACCTCAGCGACGATGTACGACTCGCCGGTCAAGACTGATCGTACAACGAGCGGCGCCAGCTGCGCTCCATGTGGCAGTACTATTAGCACACAGAGCCCAAATGGCGCGGACGATGACGCATGGCTCTTTGGTTGGACCAGTATTGACGATGGCAACAGCAATAAGGCGTACACGAGCGAGAGTGAAAATGGACTCGACGCTGTCGGCGCCGTACACGACACCAACATGGGCGACACATATGAGAGCGCATGGTTCACGTCATTCGGCGAAGCGGTTGAGCTACTGACATTTGACAAAGCCATGCAGCCGTGGGAGCCCGAGGCACTCGAACTGCTCTCACAACTGCTGCGGCTCGATGAAGATGACAGCAGCAGCGGACACACATAGTAGATCGGTCAGTATCAGCGACACAAAGAAATCTGCTTATATCCCAGTTGTGCTATGCTTATTGGCAACGCGGTTGATGTACGATAGTCAACCATTGGATTAATCGAACTGCTGCTGATGCACGTACAGTCAGACCAAGAAATCCGAATCATAATCGCTTGCATCTCGGCTACAATCAGTATTTTGCCAATCATTTATTGTTTACCGAACAATTTGTTTCCACTCTTGATCAAAATTGATGACAAATGTTGAGGTATAATGCTTGGTTCAGAATACTCACCATACAACATTACCATTCTATTTTGCAAAGAACTAAAATGTTATCATCGAGTACTTTTCAGACGCAAAATCCCAATTCGAGCAACTAAAGTCGATATTTGCTCACTTTACTAGCACACGTTGGGCACGCACGCTACGAGTTCGCAATAGAGTCGATTGTTGCCACTGCGTGGACGACGTCATTTGACACCGACCGTAATATACGAACAAGTGCATTTTACAAACAACATTTTGCTCAAAATTACCATAAAGACCACCAACAATAGCGAAACGGAAGAGAAATGTATTCAATGATTTTCAATTGTTATATTTCGTTTCTTTTATTGGTTGTTATTTATATGACACCATCTGGCTGCATATTTGCACCTGTCATTGTGATGTCTAAATCGAAAAGAGTCAGAACGGATGTGTGACTAAAGCCATCTGGTGTGACTCGGCTGGTGTCATAACGCCAACGTAGCTGGAGCGCGAATGGTGCAGCTCTGGTGCGTTACGCTGTGTTGATGTACCTCAGCCGTAATCATGAAGATTTGAGCCCTTGGTACTCATGTTGCAGACGTGCAAAGTTGCTGCGCATCTCAACGAGTACGAAGCTCCTTTCGTCGTCGCACACTCCTCGCCACATTGTTCTCTCAGTGCCGAACACACCTGCATTGTGCTGCGAAACAATGGATAGCAGTACGCTAATAGCTCCGCGAAGTCGCTCGCCACGCGCCAGTACAACTCGCTCGAGACACCAGAGAGCTTTTGCATAAGTTACGTGTTGATAGATACGCTCGCCTCCTCTAAGTTCACTGCTCTACGTGTACATGTGAATACCGCCACCCTGCCCCTGTCAGTTTCTAGCGTCGTAGCCGCCAAGGTCCTCGACGTGGAACCGGATGATGTCGTCAAAGATATTCGAGGACGGCGACGACACGTTTAACACATTCGTCGACTGCCTGCTGCTTGACTTGGCAATGTCTGTGTCCTGAAGCAGCAACGAGAGCGCGTCGAGGGTCGCGTCGGCCTTGACAGTGTCTTCGTTCGCCTCGTCGTCGCCAATGCCGCGACCAAAATGTGCAGTTGCTGACTCGTTCTTGATCACGAATGCGCGCAGCCACACAGACTGCCGCTCGTGGTACTGCCGCTGCTCGTCGTCGCTGTCGTCTTCGACGTCCTCTCCCTCCTCCGATTTCTCGTCGTCATCGTCGTTGTCGTCATTGCCGTTGCTCGAACTGTGCGACCAGTCCTCAGCACTTGTTGGGCTCTTCATCAGTGCCGTAGCATTCTTCGTAGACGTCGGTGTTGTGTTCGGGTTGTACATGTCCGGGTGCTGGTTCTTCATGTGCCGATTGAGGTTGCCCGTCGTACTGAACGTCTTGCCGCACCCGAGCACTTCGCACACCTGCACGGAGCCGCCGTAGTGGAACTTCATATGCTTGGCGAGCTTATTGTCACTCGGGAATGTGCAGACGCAGCCCTCGACGGGGCACTCGATCGGCTGGATGAAGCCGTGCAAGCGCTTGTGGCGCGCCAGGTTGCCCGACGTGCTGAAGCGCTTATTGCATGTGCGCACAGGACAGACGTGCGGCTTCTCGCCCGTGTGGGTCTTCATATGCTCGGTGAGCGTGTACTTGCGGCTGAATTGGCGACCGCAGTCCGACGCCGGGCAGTAGTGCATCGTTGTTGTTGTAGTGACCTGCGAAGGATGCAGCAACAGGTCCTGGAACGAGGTTGTACGTGTCGGCGTCGTGATAGCTGCAAATGCTGGCGATCGTGAGCTGGCATGCGAATGATGCTTGGTCGGGTCCATGATACGAGCGAACTGCGTGGTCGCTGCTCACGTACGTTGTGCAGTGTGAGCGTGTGCGGTGAAGAAAATACGAGAATGCGGGTTCCCTCGGCGCGCGAGGTCTCTCTGTCGCTCGATCTCGTGATCAGGCGAGTGCGTGCATGCGCGCGTGACCAGAGTGGAGCACAAGCTGCTGCAGTAGCTTCTGTGGCTGCTGTAGTCAGAGGATAAGTGAGGAGATGGAGATGGGTCGTCGTCGGACGACAACTGCAATTTCAGTTTGACTGAAGATGTTGGCTAGTGGCTCGCGTCCAAGTTGGCTCGCTTGACAATCTGGAACGCGACGGCGCAGTCGTGGCCACAGTTCACGCACTCAGCGCGTGCTTGCTTGTGTGCGAGATCAGGAGAGAGGGAGGGGGAGAAACGGGCCGGTCACACCTGTAATCGCAGCAGGCACTCATCCGCAAATCATCGTGTCCTCGACGATGCGTGACGCGTCTGGATTGATCGACCGATCGATTGAGTTGCATGCATGCTGCGCGCGTTGCAGACGTGGATCGTACTCGCTGTAGTTGATATCGAGAGGAAACAACGACAAAAGCTGTAGCTACTGCGAGTGCGTTGATCAACCGATCGATTTGAAATCGTGTGTGTGCGATGTCGCTGTCGATATGCTCATGGTCGCTCAGCCTGAACACACAGTGATACACAAATACATGCGGGTCGTGCGCCGCTCGGCTGCTGGCAGTTGAAGCATTGCTACTGATACGATAGCGACAGCGGCGTAAGACAATCGTGCACAAGAGACCGCGCGTGCATGTCCACTGACGAGCAGACAGAGCGCGGCGCTGCTTGTAGCCACCACGTAGACACGTTACTCACTCGACTCGAAGCGACTTGTCGGTGTAGCGTGAGGAGTGCTCCGCTGTGTACCGCTCAGTGTTGTAGTGCAGGCCCGTCCCCTCGCTTCCATAACCGAGTCAGTGCGTTGGCGTGGCGGAACGACGGGTCGGAGCATCAAGAGGTCGGAAGAGGTAGGATAGATAGAGATCACGTCGAAACGATACCGTGTCCACTTTGTTGCCACGACAAGTAGAGATGAAGAGGAGCGGACTAACGCTAGGAAGCAATTGTGTCCCGACTCGATAAGAGCGTGATGCAGTGTTCGTTGTGCGACCACGCTGCTTGGGACACATCGAGTCGGCGCTCCGCACGCAAGTCATAGAGAAGCACACGACGTGGCGCAAGCAAACGGATCACGGCTGGCGATTACTGTTGTCAGCAGGCAGCATGCGTATGCATGTTCGTAACCGCCACAAAGAGAGGTCAAGAGAGAGCTGGACAGACAGGTGCTCGTGCGCAAGGGAACAGCGTGTATCACGCGAAGCAAGCTTGACGCAAATTCGACTCGACTCGGGTCGGAAATGCTCAGCAGATGTTGGTTCGCATGTGATGCTGAACGTCTCGGGAAAAATTTGTTCACTCACCGTCGTCGTTGTCGTCCCACGCTTGCGAGATCGCTGCCAACGTGCCTGATCCGCAGTGGACACGATCAATTTGCCATTTCGACAGTCAAGGCATTCGATCGGTTGACTGCGTGCACAGCCGGGGCTGATTATGGCCACCTCTACCAACTGATCAGCAACGCAACGTTGTGAGTTCGGATGCTGGACGCCAACAGCTTGCAAACTTGTAAGAGCTCGGCGCCAGTGTCACACGTATGGAGCGTGTATGCTGTCCAGTAGTGCGATGTATCGCAGGACTCAGCTGGCGTTGCACAGATCTGCAAAACCGGCCGGTACCTCTCAGCGCACGCGCACGTTCAAGGTGAAGACGCAATGTAAGCTGTGTGTGGTTGAGGTCGAGGCAGTGGTGGGAAGGCTGTTGTGACAGGCCACAATGAGCGAATCCGTCGTCGCGCAGTCGAGCAACGTTTGCTGTCAGCTGTGCGGTCTGCTGACTGTCTGCACTGATGTTGGAGTCGACCACGCCTCTGCCCTCCGACGAACGAGTACTCCAGCATCTCCCGCGTGATCGAGCGCGTGACAGACAGAGAGAGCGTCGTGTCCACTATCATCTCGCTCCGCGCGCCGGGTTTCTCTTACAATGTTGACACGCGGTCGCTTCGCCTCTCGCATCGATCGCCGCGATCATTGCGTGATGTCGCCACCAATCTTGCTCGTCATTTCGAATCTCTCTGCCTACTGCCACCGCAGTTGTAGTGACACTTGACATACAACAGCCGCATACACACAACAGGACACGAGAGCGATGCTACCTGCCTACGAACGCGAGACGGCACCTCCGGTGTACAAAACGCGTGCCAAATCCTGGACGGTATTCGATACTGCTGCGATACACAGCCATCACGTCGCGCCGCTCACGCATACGTCAACCAATTCTTCGAGCAGCCGTAGTGCGCGCTCAGTCGGCGCAGGAGGGGCAACGGGAGCAACGGCGACACATCGTTGCCCCGAGCCCGACTGCTTTCGCAAGTTCAACCGACGCTACACGCTTGTGGAGCACATGAAGACGCACACGGGCGAGAAGCCACATGTGTGCCCTGCAGCAGGCTGCAGCAAGCGTTTTAGCACATCGGGCAACTTGTCGCGCCACAAGCGCCTGCACGGCTACATCGAGCCGCTCGAATGTCCGATTGTTGGCTGTCCGAGCACGTTTGCGAGCAACAACAAGCTTGAGAAACACATGCAGTACCACCTCGGCTCGCTCGTGCACGTCTGCAAGATCGGTACGTGCGGCAAGACGTTCAGCACGACAGGCAACCTCAACCGGCACATGAAGCGCCACCACCCAAGCGAGTGCCACCACCAGCATGAGAGTGACTCGAGCTTTGCTAGCACGAACGAGTTCCGCGGTCAGCACACGAGCTCGGCTCCGCCAGCACATCATCCGTTCCAGAGTCCTGCCGCAGCCGACGACCACTGCAGCTCTCGTAACCGTAGCAGCATCGAGTATGGCGCTCGAGAGCAGTACGTACAACGAGCGTCTGGAGGCAATCGCGACGTTGCATCAGCTTCGTTTCCGCGGATCCATCCTACGAGTATGAGTGTGCGCGGCAGCGACTCGCTGCTGGACTCGCTCGCGGCCATCTTTGCTGACGATGCAATGCTCGCGTCACCTCCACTAGCTGCAGCTGTACCGCTTTCAAGCCACTTTGTGCTCGACCACCAGCCGTACTCGTACGATCCTCACCACCATAACAACGACTCCAACTATCACCACAGCAGCAGCAGTTTCAACAACAACAACAAACACGCGATGCACCTCGGCGACCACGTTGCAGCCGTTGCACGCGAGACCGAGCACCTGCAGAAACAGAGTCTCCTGGACGACATGATCGACTTCCATGTCACCAACTTCCAGTGTTAACTGACAGTCTCTAGTCGAGCAAACATCACAGCGGCTCACTGCACGAGCACTAGTAAATAACTTATGAATACAGTACACCTGGTGTATCCATGTATAACAGCAGCACCACTCATTCAAGTTCGTCTTCTCTTGCGTTTGTACACATCTACCCACAGACACAGGATGCCACAGCAGACGCGAATGAAAGCTGCGGTGCTAGGGGTGCGCGTGCATACGCCCGGCAGCTCCTTGTTAGTAGAAGTGACTGATCCTTCGCTTTCGCACGTTCGTTCGGTTCACCACGGCACCACCGAAACGGGACCCAGAATCCACTGGCGTCGTCATTCACTCGCTCGTCGAACTGCTGCAAGTCGCAGCCTGACACAGACAACCGTGAACAGGCATATTCATGTCCCGCATTCACTTGCAAGCGCGTTGTGTCACCGCCCTGCCGCGCCGGTGCGAACGAAGTAGTTGAGTCGCAGTACATAATGAACAGAATGATACATTGCTAGTCATAATGTACTCGGTGCATTGGTGCTGCACAGTGGCTGGCGTACAGCACGCGCTCGATTCGCGCTTGTCTGTGCTTGTGGTTGTGCTCACTCGCATCGTGGGTTGCAGATCGAAGGTGATCGCTGCAAAGAAGGTTAGTTGCATGTTCGCAGTTTTCATACCGGTCGCTGCTACTCCACCAGCTGCGGGTTGTCAACATCGACGTCGAAGAAGTCGATGCCGTATGCGGTGCGCATGGCTCAATGTCGTACCAATGACGAGTTACAGAGTGAGCCGCTCACATGTATGACGAGCGATTGGTCTTTCGCCATGTTGTGTGTCGATGGCATAAGGGATCGCGTCCGCTCTCAGTCTCCGATTGCGCTAGCCTCGCAAGTGAGCGAGCAATCAGTTGCACCAGCTGTTGCAGCGGACACACACAGTCAGATAGAGAGCCATCGCGTGATGTGTCTTTTCTGAATCAGGACATTCAGCAGCCGTGTCCCGCACAGCAATGCTCTAGCAAGTGGGCATGCCGCGGCGCACGACGCCCCCCCCCGCGCCCGCGTCGACGATCGCCACGCAGAGCCCTGTGCACGGTGGTGCGGCGCGCGCCTCCTTCCCCCTCTTCCCAGCTGCCGTCGATCGCCACGCAGAGCCAAGCGCACGGTGGCGCGACGAGCACCCTTCGACATCGACTCCCTCACCATTGCCGACTCCACGCAGCGCCCAGCGCGCGGTGGCATGTCGAGCAGCCTCTTCCCTACGACCACGCAGCCGCCGACCCCACGCAGCGCCCAGTGCGCGGTGGATCGCCGCGCTGCCTCCGCCTTCCAGCAGCCGTCGACCGCCACCCGTTGGCCCGCCGCGCTGCACCTCGACTACCCGCTGCGGCCGTCCGCGACGCGCGTCCCAGACGCAGTCCGC
>JAADWX010000421.1:0-22523 GCA_023336405.1 Globisporangium echinulatum | reverse complement strand
TCGAGCGTGTTGTCGCTCTTGAGGATGCTGTCGATGTTGATCTGCGTCATCTGTCCAAGGATCTGATCCACAGTGAACGTGTTCGCGATCGCGTCGGCTTGCGCGTCCCACGAGTCGCCCGCCACGCTGCGGCACGCGAGCACCGCACAGCAGCTCACTGCTGCTAGCCACGTGCGTATCATCATCACTGTCTCGCGTGTTTGTCAGTAGCTCGCAGTCCCGCTTCACAGGACTGTGTGTGTATGTACACGCTGTATGTAGAGTGAGTAAGCAGCCAAGCTACCACCCTCACGCCAGTCACTCGCTTGATGAAGCCGCGTAGGTCAGTCATATCGAGCAACCAGGCAACTCAGTTGTGTGGCGTATCCGTTTCTGTATCCTGAGCGCTATATATACTATTCGTTAACAATGACGACTTCTAAGTCATTATTGCTGCAATATACCACCACAGCGCCATTTTCGCGACGGAATAAACAACAATAATCATATACAAATATATAAACTCATAAACGATGCGTTCATTACTTTATTGTCGGACGATCATCAGCAAAGACAACACGTACAGCTATTGAGAAGCCATTATTTAGCATCATTACACGCGACACAACCGCAAATTCGCAATATCATGCAACTCGCAAATATATCACTGGGTTCAGTCAATATAGTCGCGTAATGACACCTCACTAACGAACCGTTCGCCAATCGATACTGACAGTGTCAGCACTGGATGGCGATTTTCTGTGTCTCTAGGAACATGAACGCAACAAAATTTGCTTTTATACAACTAAGTTTGCATGTACCGCGCGACATTAGGTGAGTAATCCTGTCGACGTGAATGACCATGGCCCACTTCGACCATGACGGTCATACTATACAGATTGCAGATATACACATTCCGTGACAAACGTTTTATACTTTGACTCGTCAGGCAGCATTGTCGACGCCACTTTCATGTCGTCAACCTTGGATCAATGTTTACCGTACAACCAGGCGATCCAGATGACACAGCGAAGACAAAGTATCTGAGTAAAGCTCCAGCTTAGTCACGTTAATTCTACACGCTTCATGGCTTGGTAGCAATACATGGCATCAAACGAGTAGTATATTGGCTGATGTAACCATGCTATTCCGCCAATCCGAAAGCTTCAAAGCACAGCACAAAACAAACTAACCGACTCCCGACGACTCGATACAAAACTGTCGAGTCGGTTAAACAGCTCTGTTATGTCGACGTTGTGTCAATGAATGTACGACCAAATTTAATGAGTAAAGCATCAGCTTCATGTATATTCTACACACTTTCTTACAGTACAATGCCGTATAATACCACATATTATCGATGAGTTATATCGAAAAAGCGAAAATACATGTTGTTGCACAAACTCGAAATGTCTAA
Source organism: Globisporangium echinulatum (assembly GCA_023336405.1). Classification (NCBI taxonomy): domain Eukaryota; phylum Oomycota; class Peronosporomycetes; order Pythiales; family Pythiaceae; genus Globisporangium; species Globisporangium echinulatum. The sequence continues at coordinate 21,127 of JAADWX010000421.1, read as the reverse complement.
TTTGGATTTCAATTACACTGGCGTTTAGGATTTAAAATATAAGTAGTGAACATGTCAGCCAAAAAAACGTTGAGCACATCCAAATTAGCTTATACAATATGTAATTACTCTACTTATTTTATATTTTCGTCTTCGTTACAACATCACATCTATGAAAATCAAATCATACATTTCTATACAAATCACAAATCTGATGTTTATACTGAAAATGTGAGCATTTTGATTTTCCAGAACTTTCGATGTCGTGAAACGTTATTGAATAGCTTCATTTGCTCATTTTTGCTGGCATCACATCACTCTCCATTGCTCCCTACTGGCACGCACAACGTGATCTCATCCTACTGAAATGGCGTCAACGGGAAGCATCGGCTGGGACGCGCCGATGCCGGACGCAACAGCAAGCGCTGCTGCTGCTGCTGCTGCTGATTTTGACGCGAGTTCGCTCATTGACAAGACGCGCGACGTCACGGTCGACGCGAACGACTACTCGCGCTTTAAAGACATTGGTGCCGACTTGGACAATGACGACGCAGCGAGCAAGAGCAAGAGCGCTGCTGCTGCCGTCGCGCCGACAGTGAACGACACGTGCCGCAACTGCCACAAACCCGGTGCGAAGCTCAAGTGCTCGGTGTGCAAGAAAGCAGTCTACTGCGCGCGCACGTGCCAGGCGAGCGACTGGACGTTCCACAAGCGCATCTGCAAGAAGCCCGAGGTACCCAAGACTCCGCTGCCCAAGAGCAGTAGTGCGAGTCTTAGCAGCAGTGCGAGCAAGAGTACAAGCAGTAAAAGCAGCAGCGCGACGTCGGCGGCCAAGAAGAAGAGCTCGTCGACAGCGTCGTCGCACAAAGAGGTCGTAACGGACGAGCCAGACTTGCCGTCCGACGTGCGCGGCTACAAGAACGGCCTCCCGTACTTTCACCGCGAGCTGAGCCACGACGAGAAGAAGCTGATCGGTGACATTGCACCACAGAAGATCGAGCCAGCAGCAGCTGCTCCGGTACGTTTGTGGCTCGTCGTTCAATCGCTCACATTGCTTGTTCACGCTGTTATGACGTACGACTCACTGACGTCTCGATCGTATGTATACGTGCGTCTGTGTGTGTGGGTGTCTTGCATATAGACTGTGGCGGCTGCGAACGAAGGCTCGGCGTGGAACCACGCAGGCACGTTCGAGGAGCGCGTCGTGACCAAGCTCGCAAAGGTGCGTCTTGCGTGTGTGTGCTGTCGTAGTAGAGCCCAGTATAGGAGGCGATGTCCCGTGGTTCTTCGTGCCCGACACACTCACGCTACGAATTGGGCTGTTTGGATCTGCAGGACAAGCTCATTGCGCTCTTTACGGACAGCGTCTTTACAGTCGGACGCTGCACGGCGACGTTTGCATCACCTGAGGACTTTACGGGCGACGCGAGCATCTGCGTCGTGCGCGGCAAGAAGCGGTACCTCTACGACTTTAACTTCAAGCTCCCATTCGAAGTTACGCTCGACAGCGACGCGACGACGCGGTTCAAGGGCTCGTTTGCGATGCGCGAGATCTCGAACGACGAGGACTACGAAGTGCGTCTGTGTTGTATATGAGTGTGTGTTGCTATGACTCTGAGTCTGAGTCTGAGGAGGCTCGATCTGAGTCAAAAGCAATTTGCCGACCGATGCGCAAGCGATGAACACTGTCGCCTGACGCTGTGTATATGGGGGGACTGAATGTCTGTGTGTATACAACTGCAGATCACTGGGAGCCTGTCAAAGAAGCCAAAGACTGCAGCCGACGCGGCCGATGCGCACAAGTTTGTCACGGTGCGCACGGGCGGGCTCCAGGACGAAGTGCTGCGCATCCTGAGCCAGTTCTCGCAAGAGTACCAGCAGCTGTGAGCAGTGCGTCAGCACTGACGCACGCACACACGTACACGTGGGCAGTGTGAACTACATGTATTGCCCGCTGCATGCACGCACATACACACCCATATAAACGCCTGCTGCTACGTCAGCAATCGCTTCTTCCATTGTAATCGCGCTGTCTGCCGTGTCGCTCGCTAAAATGGCTGAGCCATACGCTTCGAGCGCTCTCACTCACTTGCGTTTGGCCGCAGCGGCCTCGAGCACCTGCGGCGTCAGCGCTGGATTGATCGCGCACTCGGACACGAGACTCGCGCGCGCGGCGGCCATGCCGAGGTGGCAGCTCGCAAAGATGTCGCGGCCGTGCGCGAGGCCGTACACTGTGCCACCAACGAGGCTGTCGCCTATCAATACGGTTCACACATACAGCAGCATGTGAGCGCCATGAGCCACATGTACGTACGTACGTACGTCATTACCACATCAAACCATTGCGAACACACAGGTAGCGAGGTACGTACCAGCGCCCGTGCAGTTTGTCACTGGGATCTCGACGCCTGGGAGGTGGACCATTGCGACCTCGTGCTTGCTGTGCATGTGGTGCGTCCCCCAGACGTCGACTGCGAACGCGCTCGAGGCCGCGAGGGCGCGCAGCGCTGCGGGGTCCATGTCGATCGAGCCGACGAGCACACCATGCTTGCCGAGCGTCACGACGACGTGCTTGGCTTTGACGTTACGTGGCGTAGTTGTGCGCGCCATGGCGAGCAGCACCGTGATGAGGTCGGTCTTGAGCTGCTGCATCGTCGCTTTCGGCAGGAGAGTCTGCGCGCGATCGCTGAGCTTGAACCGCTCGTGCGGCCGCGTCGATGACAACTCAGCCGCACTGTTGTCCTGTCGGTCGCGATGCTGGATCGCAGCGCTCATTGCGCGGAGCTCATCGCCGTTTGGCGAGATGTACGTGACGTGGTGGAGCGCGTTCGCGTCGACGACGCGCACGGCCTTTTGCACCGACGTTGGCTCGAACCAGACGTCGATGTCGAGTTCGGCACTGCGCGCGAGCAGCGCACCGAGCGCCGATGGCGACAAGTTCCCGTCCGCGACGACGAGCTGCGCGTCCTGGATCGCTGCGTCGGGGATTGCAGTCGTGTCCTAACATTGTTATACAAATATACAGGTCAGTAGGTACATGCACGAGTCGACGAGTGTTGTGATGGATCGATGCGAACAGACACGACGCAGCAGCGACGATCATGACTTACGATCGCGTCGAGTGCGCGCATGTCGGCGACTGCGACGTCGAGGTCGCCGGCAGCGCAGAGCACGGCCGAGTACACGGCCGTTGCGACGTCGTGCGAGACCTGGATGCCGCTCGCGTCCATGCCGAGGTGCGCGAGGTTCTCGAGCAGGATCGACCCGGACGCGTCGCGACCAACGGACGAGATCAGCAGCGGGTCGAGCTCGAGGCGCAGGAGGCACTCGGCAATGTTGCGGCCCACGCCTGTGCATGAGGGAGTCGACACGTGCGAGTGTGAGCGAGTCACCTATGGGAGAGTACGCGACGACAGGCAGTCAGCTGCAAAGGCAGACACAAGCGCTGCACCTCCGCTCGACTGGTGGATCACGCCGATGTTGGACGTCGCGCGGATGATCGGCGCGGCAGACGAGCTGATGATGTCAAGCACGAGACCGCCGACGACGAGCACGCGCTTGCGCTTCTCGCCCGCACTCGTCGACTTTGCGCAGTGCAGACACAAAGACACAGACAGACATAGAGGCGCAGATGCGATGAGCCGAGACGACGACGGAGCGATCGGCCACAAGACGTGCCGTCGTAGTAGAGAGTTGTATTGGAGAGCATTGCGTTACGCGGCAACACCTGCGTGTAGCGCGACGAGTGTCGATGCGATCAGCTCACCTGGCCACTCGGCGTCGAGTACGTCACACTGCTGTCGCTCTCACTCTCGCGCTCGATCTCAAACAGCGCGTGCGCGATCTACACGTAGTCAGTCGCACGTGGCCGCACAGCGTCAGTCAGTAGCCACTCGTCCAATAGTCTCGAGGGTCCCGATCCGAGCCATCGATAACAAGACGGAACGGAACGCTCGCAACAACATCAAGCGGTTCGGAGCACAGAAAAGGGCGACGTACTTGGCTGCCGACCTTGGCGTTGTTCTTTACGAGGTCAATGTTCGAGCCAAGTGAGACGCCGTGTGTGAGCTCGTTCAGGCGCTTGAGCAGGTACGGCGTCACGGCCTGGCCCTTGATGTTCTGCGCCACGACCTCTTGGAGCCCGAGCTAATGAGATGGGACGGCAAGTACAGTGTGAGCTCATGTGCCTTCATCTCCATACATCACACACTCATACGCACCTCAATCGCGCGGTCAATGACGTCCGTTGGCACGGGGTTCGGGTTCGGCACTGCGACGACCAGACCGTTAGGCAGCTCGAGCGCGCGGCTCTCGTGGATAAGCATTGCGACGTCGCGCGGCGAGTCCCGACGGAGCTGTGCGCGCAGGCCGCTGTCTTGCGTGAAGAACGCGGGAAACTGGTTCGTCTTGTAGCCCACGACTGGGACGCTCTGTTTAGCCATCCATCCATCCATCCATCCATCGATCCAGATGTAGGATGCACGGACGTCAGATGGGTCGTCCTATACACACACAGGGTTGACAGTGCACGGACGACGTACATGCGTCTCGAGGTACTCGAGCGTGCGTGGGATGTCAAGGATCGACTTGATACCGGCGCAGATGACAGCGACTGGCGTGCGCGAGAGCTCCATGAGGTCCGTCGACACGTCTAGCAGTCGCGTCAACAGGTGCGAGTTCAATTGTTCCACGTCAGTTGGACAATCACGCATTGTATTTGCGTACATACATCATTCGCCTTCCACCCCACACTTCACACAGCACGCACCCATGGTCTCTTCGCAGAAGCGGTGCACGCCACCGATGCCGCCAGTCACAAACACTTTGATGCCTGCTGCGTGCGCGATGCGCCTGCAAGTCGATGCGTTCCGACCCAGTGCGACGTGACGCAGTCAGTCGCGCAGTCGATCGCACACGTGCATGCAGTGCATCGCAAATAGCGACACACAAAGAGAGAGAGACGTACATGGTGCTCGAGACCGTCGTTGCACCGACGACCTTCTCTGTGATAGCAGCAGCGATGTCGCGCGTCGAGCACTTGCGCGCCGCGCTGCCCATCTCGGCGAGCCGCAGCAAGTCGGTGTCCGACAGCCCGACCTTGAGCTCGCCGTCCGCAATGCAAATCGTTGCAGGCGTCGCGCCGTGCGCGCGCACGAGGTCCTCGACGCTTTTCGCCATCTCAAGGTTCTGTGGGAATGGCATGCCGTGCGAGATGATCGTGGACTCGAGCGCAACGACCGGCCGTTTGCTCGCGCCGTACAGCGCTTCTGCGACCTCCTCACCCAGCGCGAGTCGCTTGCTCAGCGCAGTGCCGCTGCGTCGCCATGCCATGTTGCTTCGGGTCGCTTGCGTCGTCGGAGACGGTGGGTGTCAAGAGAGGTCGAGGCTCGAGGAACTGGAGTCGATTGTGCTGTGTGCGGGTCGTAACGCGAGCGGTTGAGTGCGCTGTGATTTGCATGCAACGTTGCACTTCCGAAAGCATGTGGGCCACATTATGCTAATACACTACAGTACACGCAATAGCTACAGCACCACTATGCTTCAATTACAGCGCTCTTTCACCCTTGCTTTTATCGCTATCGTATTTCGCACCGTTCCGGAAGCGATGGATCAACACACTGCACAAAAGCACTCGCCACCACAGACAACAGCCCAGACGACCTCGACTGCCATGGGCTTTGCGCACGCGCTCGAGCTGCTGCACGCAGTCGCGCAGCTCACGCATGCGCCAGGCATCGCACAGACGCAGCTAACAAAAGACGCGCTCGAGTCGCAGCCGCTCCCGCACCTACAGCAGCGGCTGCAGCAGTCGCTGCGCGGCGTTGTGCTCGTTGCGGCGGCCGGCGTCGTACTGCTGCTCGCTGCGCTCTGCTTTACGCCAATGCTCGGCTCACCGTTCGTGTTCCCCGGCACAATCTCGTTCATCCTGCTGTCGATCGTGTTGCTGGCCGCTGCGCTCGCCCAGCTGCTCGTGCGATTCGTGCTACTGCCAGCGCCGCGGCCGTTCCTGCCGGACCGCGCGAGCATCTACAGCGTCGCACAAACGCTGCTGTGCGGCGCATTCGACGCCTGTGCGCGTGTGTACCACGATCCGCAGCTACCCGTGCTATTCGCGCTCTGCGTCTTCCACTCGTGGCTCTGGAAGCGCGCGCTATACACATTCGCAACGACCGACGCCGACGCGGTGGTCGCACACTTCGGGACGTTTGCAGCTATAGGCGGCGCAGTCACGTTCGTGTCGCTTCTCGGCTTTGAACCGAGCGTGACGCACGATCCGTTCGTGCTCGACCCGCGCGCGGCGCTGACGACTGCATTGCAGATCGACGCAGTGCGCGCAATGCGCCGCGGTGTCGTCGCCTGGAGCCTCGCGCACGCGCTGCTTGTCGTCACGCAGCACGACGAGTCGCTGCTCGCGCTGCCGCTCGCGCGCACGGTGTTCCACGTCGCGAGCAGCACGTTCGAGAGCTTCGTCGCGCTGTCTGCAGCATCGATGGCACGCATCCTGCTGTTCCGCGCGACGCCGGCAGCGCTTGTGTCTGCTGTCGCTGACGGTTCGCTCTGGTCGGCGCTCGGCCGTGCGCGTCCGACAAGCAGCGCAGCAGCCGGCGGCGGCTTTGCGCTCCACGACCTCTTTGTCGGCGCGCTCGTAGTCGACGCACAGGCAGCCGCGCCGCTGAGCGAGCAGTACGTCGCAGCGCTGCGCAAGCGCATGGACCGCGCGCAGCAGCAGATCGCAACGCGCCGCGTCGGAGGCGTCAGCACCAAGGCTAGCGCCAGTGGTGGTGCCTTGACCAGTGACAGTGCGGCGAGCGAGCACGTCGAGGCGCTCGACGCGCTCTTTGCGCTCACGAACGCGCGGCTCGCGACGCAGTTTGATCGCACCGCACGCGCTGCGCTATTTGCAGCCGACGGTTTGCGATGGCGCGCACTGCTGGCACGCACAACAGGCGAACTCGACAGCTTGACGCTCGCATTGCAACTGCTCAATGCCGTCCCAACGCGCAAGCACGAGGGCGACGAGAAGCTTGTCGCAACACTCGACCAGTCGGTTACTGCAACACTTTCGTTCGTGCTCGCGCGTGTGGACGCGCATCCGCTGCTGCTACTGCAGGCGTTCCCGCACTTGGCCAACACGCGCATTGCACGCGCTGCCCGCCACTCGCGCGTGCGGTTTGCCGTCGAAGCTGCTGTGCAGTTTGCAATTCGCCGGTTCGTGCTCGAAGACGCGCGATGCCGCGTGTTTGCGCGCGTGCGCGTCGTGTTTGCCGCACAGGAGCTGCTGAGCCACGTCGTTGCTGCGTCGTGCACTGAAGACACGCAGGGCGTCGTGCAGGTGCGTTGTCACTGTGTCGTTGGTGTGTGGCGGACAGCGTGAAGGCGCTGACTCTGTCGATTTGATTGTGAATATGTATGGGCAGCACGCGGTGCCAGCAGTCGTCGCGTCGCTCGTGGCATGTCGCCAGGCGCTCGCGAGCTACTCGGAGACGTGTCTCAAGCATGGCGTCGCGGCCGACGCGTACAGCAAGGAGGCTGACGCACTCGCTCGCGGTGCGTGCGTATGGTGACAGGTCATGAGGCATAACGCGTCGTGGTCGCAGCATCGACTGACGCATACGCTCTCTTTTGTATGTCACTATCTGTGTGGGTAGGCATTGACAAGTCCATCTACCGCATCACGGACGCGTTCTACAGCGAACTCGCTGCGTTTGCGTTCTCGCCGGACATCAAGCGCGCGCTCGAGGCGTACACGAGCTTCCGCGCATAACGCAGCCGAGTGCGTGTTGTTGCAGATGCCGGTGCATCCGACAGCCAGTCCGACTGTCCGACTGGCGCGTCGGTTCTTGCTGTCCACCGTAGACGGACACGCGTGCGCAACTACCGCTGTTGGACAAACAGCTGCTTGACTATTACCTTCTCCGAGTCAATCTCTAGCTCGCTCGCTCTACTCGTCAATGCTATCGCTTTGCGCGTCGTCATCGTCGGACGCATCGACCTCAAACGACCCAGTCGCAAGCGCAGCTGTAAAGTCCGCCATCTTGATGCACTGTGAAATCGTCGGGCATGGCAACGGCAACGAGTGTGTGTGAGCATGTGTGTGAGCAGCCATTGCGACGTCGACTATCCATTCATACACACAAGAGTCACACAGGAACAGCATGACCGCACGCACACACCTGACTCGCAGCGCCTGCGCTCGCTGGGACGCGCTGCATCGCTTGGATTGCAGCCGCTTGGCACAGCGCAACGAGCGACGCGGCATTCGCGCCGCGCGTCGCAGCGACGAGCGCGTCAATGTCGACACTGTCGTGCCACGGCATCTTGCGCTGCTGGAGCTCGAGGATCGCGCGGCGCTCGTCTGCGCTCGGGAGACCGACGTACACGATGTTCTCGAACCGACCTGGACAGATTGATCGATAGACAGACAGTCAGTCCGAGCATGCCGTTGCCAGCTGTGAGTCCATATCCCTATATCAGTGATATAAGGGATCCCAGCATGTCGCCTGGCCGCACCTGGCTGCAAAAATGCCGGGTCAATCGCCCCGAGCGCGTTCGTCGCTGCCAGCACAAACACGCGCGTCGCGACTGCGCTCTCGGCTGCTGCAGTTGTGTCGTGCATCCGGTGGTCGTCGGCGACCGCACGTAAACTGTCCATCTCGACGAGCAGTTGCGAGATCATGCGCGACGTTGTCTAGTCCAACCACATCCATCGATAGCACATGCACACGCGTGAGAGGCGACAGTGTTGGACACTAGCAACTCTGTCAAGACTGCGACAGCGTAGCAACCAGCACATAGTAGCAGCACGACGCACGACGCCAGCAGTCGAGCGGTCGCCAAAGAGCGACTGGAACTCGTCGATGAAGACCATGCACGGACTGAGCGCGCGCGCCGTGTCGAACGCGCGCGTCACAGCCTTCTCGCTCTCGCCAAACTCAGCGCGCACGAGGTCGCTCGCTGCGAGCGACAGTAGGTGGCAGCCGCTTGCGCGCGCAGCGGCCTTTGCGAGCATCGTCTTGCCGGTCCCGGGCGGGCCGTGCAGCAGCATGCCGAGCGGTGGCGCAATGCCCATACGCACAAACACATGGGGGCGCTCGAGCGGCCAGACGACCATCTCGAGCAGCTGCTGCTTGACCGCGTCGAGGCCGCCAATGTCGCGCCACGCAACGTCCGGGACGCTCGCAGTCAGTCCTGCGGTCGCTGCACTGCGCGCAACGTCGCGTGCGAGTGCGTCGACCTCGGACGCTTGCAGTTCATGTCGCAAGTCGTTCGACTGTGTTGTATCATACGTCAGCGCGACCTGTCGCGCGATCGACGCGACGTTGCTCGGGCGCTGGCCGTACCGCACCGCGACGGACTGCAGCAATGCTGGCGGCATCGTCACGTGCGGAGGCAACAGCGACTGCAGCAGCGCTGCTGTCCACGCTGTCTCGGGCATCTGATCGCATCGAGTCACACAGTCACATACAGTCAGATACAGCAGTAGGTCGCAGGCGACGCTGCAAGCTGGTCCAGCGGCGGCGTACCTCCAGCGCGACTTCTTCTGCAAAGAGCTGCCGCACGCGCGTATGCAGCGCGTCAATCGCTGTCACAGTACCGACGACTGCGACGCTCGCCGTCTCGAGACGATCTGGCGCATCACGCACAGTCACAGCCACATATAGTCAGTCATACATACAGCCACACACACACCACCGCTACTACTGATACTGTCGGCTGACTAGTACGCACTGATTGCATCGAGGCAGCCGACGAGCCGACCGACGAGTCGGTACTTGGTCTCGTCGAGCGCACGTGGGAAGAGCAGCTCGACGTCCTCGAGCAAAAGCACCGCTGGCTGCACGCGCAACGCAGCCGCAAAGACCGACGCGAGCTGCCCGCGCGGCGTGGCGAGCAGACTACAGTCGATTGTGAGCACGTTCGCGCCGAGAAGCGCTGCGACTTGGTGCACGAGCGTCGTCTTGCCAGCGCCGCTTGCGCCGTGCAGAAGCATCGATCGCGAGTGCGCGACTGATGAGATCGTATGGCCGACAGTCAGTCCATTCATGCTGGTCCAATAGCGTATACACTGTATAACACCTATACACACGCACCTGCTTCGTGGCGACTTGGACCGCTGTGCTGCCGACTCGCTGGCTGCAGCGCCATGGCGATGAGTTCGCGGAAGCTCTCGCCATGCGCGCCGATCGGCTGCAGCGGCTGCGTTGCGTCCTTGTCATTGGCGCTGCTACAGAGCGCTGAGCGGCTCGCAGCGAACGGGAACAGCAGCACGAGCGTCTGCTCGTCGACGACGCCGACGACGTGTGTGTGGTTTATCAGCGCTGCTGAAGCAACAGTGGCAGCGCTGCCTTGGAAGAACGCCTGGAAGCGCCATGCGCCGTAGTCAATGCCGTCGTACCGAAGTGCGATGACGCCGTGTTGGCCAACGACTATGCGCTTGCGCAACAGGCGCTTGATGAACGCGAGTGCGAGTGACGGCTGCCCCGGCGCTGCTGGCACGAGCTCCATGTATTGTATCGCGCGTACGTGTGGCGATGTGACGCACTGCACGTCGACAGTGTCGCCAGACTGTGGATTGTTGCCATGCAGCGTTGCTGCATCGGTTGCGGGTGACGCTGTTGCAGTCGCTGACGAAGCATGTGCTAATGATGGCCAGTGATCGATCTGAATGACGCCTGGCGCGACGTCAGTGCTGATCTCGAGCCGGAACGCTGCTGGTTGCTGTGCGCGGCTGTGATGCAGCAGCACACAGCTACCCCAGCGCGCATCGACTGCATGCGCAGTCGCGGGTGCCACGAGCGCAGTTGACGTCGCGCTGTCGTTGCGCACATCCTGGATGTTGAGCGTCCACATCGATTCGGCTGGTGTCGCCTGCCAAGCACATTTGAATCAATCCCTCGCGTTAGTGACGCATCTGGTGCATACTGGAATGATTGTCGGTTGAGGGCACTAAAGTGCGATTATCCGCTTTGCCACCAAACAAGCGAGCACATCAACGACCTAGCGTGCTACTTACATCCACGTCTCTCTCGATCACTCGCCATGACGTGGGCTGTGCCGAACCGTGATGCTGTGACGCTCGGTGAGATGGACGGTGAGCTGCTAAGTGTGTCACCGCGCGACGAGGCGCACATCGGCGACGCGTTCGTGCGCCGCGGCGGCGCCGTTTTCCCACCCGCACGCGTCGTGTGCACGAAGATGCAGCGGCCGTTCAACCAGGAGGCGTCGCTCACGAACGAGCTCGACGACGACGACGCACACCACGAAGCTGGCGCTGTGCGACTTGCGAAACAAGCAGCTGGCGCACTGCACGCATTCCTCTTTGACGACGAGCAGCAGGTGATCCGGTCGGTCGCGCAGCGCACCAAAGCAGCAGCTACAGCTGTGCTTGCAGCGACGCCGCTCGGCGTCAGCAGCAGCGATCGTGACGCGAATGCCAGCAACGAGCAGCCCGTTAGCAGCCGGCGCATGAGCGCAAGCAGTCGATCAGCGCCAGCTGATGCATCGACCAGCAACACCGATAGTATCGCTGCGATGAGCTGGCACCCTGCGCTGTCGCTGCTCGCAGTCGCGCAGCGCGACGGCGTCGTCGCGCTCTACAACGTCGCAACAACGTCGTGGGACACGCGCGTGCTCGAACATGCCGCGCAGCGCGAGATCACGGCGATTGCGTGGGCGACATGCGCAGGTGGCGTGCTCGCGGTCGCGTGTCGGTACGATCTACGACACGTCCATACTCATGCTCAGTTGTGCGAGTCATTGACGACGCCACTAATGTTCACTTTGACTTGCTTTTTGTATGGAATGGTGTGCAGTGGCGGCGTACTGCTCTGGAAGCTCCAGCCCAAGAACGCAACTGAAGGTGCGATGGCGACTGTGACTGCTGTAGGACGCTCACACGCGTTAGGTCCGGTACTCCACTGACTGTAGTGGCTACACTTACTTGCCTATACACACACTAGCGCCCGTGCTGCTCGACGTGCTGACACATCCGACAGCGACGTCATTTCACCACGTGACCTGGAACGCCGACGGCAGGTGCGACCACGTGCCATACACGCGCTACTGCTGTATGTGACAGCTGACCTGACGTCTGTCTGTCTGTCATTACAACTGTCACACGCAGTCTGTTGGCAGCGGCTGCGACGCACTCGACCGCAATCTGCGTCTTTGACACGGTGCGTCAGCGCCGCACAGCGCTCGAGAGTCCGCACAGCGTCACTGCACTGCACTGGAGCCCAACGGGCGAGTACCTCTTTGCAGCAACCGAGTACGTGCGTGCGGTCGTATACTTATTGCGCCTGCGCTGCTGGTAGTAGAGACTGAGCCGCTATGTGTATCTGCCGAACGCGCGCAGCCGCAGCGTGTCGGTCATGTGGGAGACGCTCACGTGGAAGCGCGAGACGTGGGACGTTGCGACGGGCGTACGTCTATGTCTCCATGTCTGTACATGTCATCGAGCCTCGCTCATTGAGACGCTGCTGCTGCTATGTATATGTGTGGATGTGGATGTGCGAGGATGGACGGCAGAGCTGCGGCTGGTCGCGCGACGGCCGATGCCTCCTCGTCGCGCTGCGGAACGAGAACACGCTGTTCCCGTACGTGTTTGCCGGCACGCCACCGCTGATCGGTACGTCCGCGAGCGCTGCCTGGCTGCACAATCATGAGTGACCACGCCAAGCAGACCACGTCGAGCTGACATGTCCGCCCACTCGCTGCTGCTGCTGCTGGTGGAACCCTAACAGACGCGCAGATCGGTTCACCGGCGCTCGACTTTACTGAGACGCTCGTCGCGTCGTTTGACCAGCGCACAACCGAGTACGTCAGTGTGTCTCTTGTGCGTGTATCTGCTCGATGCTAGCACCCGCATGCAATAGCGAACAGCGCACGGCGACGCATCCTGATGACTGTGTGACGCTGTGTGGGTCTGTGTCTCTAGACTCGTGGGCGGCCGCATCGAGCGCATTGCGTGGGACCCAACAGGTGCGCGCGTCGCCGTCACGTACCGCAGCAGCAGCAGCGCGGACGCGCCAGGCGCGCTCGTTGCGATCTTTTCGGTCGTGTGGACGCCGTTCCTGATCTTCACGCGCACTGGCTTGCTGCGTGGTCCTTCTGGCGCTGGCGTGCCGCGCGACGTGGCGTTCGCAACAAGCTTTGAGGACGGCGCGCTGCTGAGCGTCGCGTGGAGCAACGGCCTCGTGACGTTCCACCCGTTCTACTTTGACGCGCTGCCGTAGCAAAAGCGCAGGCAGTCAGGCGGTGTGTCGGACAGTGTTGTAGCTGTCGTAGCTACAGCGATCGACAGTGTTGAGCTGGCAGAGCAACACAGTGTTGAAGTCGCAACTTCGTCCTAATATAGCACTGTCCTACGATAGTCGCAACGTTCTAATGTGTCGCTTCGTGTGCGGCAGACAAGCGATGAGCCTTCCACCGCAGATCCGCTGCCGCGCAGGCTGTGGTGACGTCGGAGACCCCGAGCTCGGGTACCTCTGCCTCGACTGCCACGGCGACCGCGTCGACGCGCAGCGCGACCGCGAGCTCCAGGGCTACATCGCAGCAAAGCACGCAGCTGCTAAACACAGTAGAGGCGGCAACAGCAGCAGTATCAGCGCTTTGGCAGCAGCTGCGGCTGTAGTCGACGCTGACGCCGTTAAGCCGCCCGGAGCGACAACTACATCACCACTGCCCAAGACAACAACGCGCCGCGGTCCGCCGTCGATCAACCACGAGCGAGGTCTGCGTAGCTGTTCGCCTGCATCTCGTTAGCGTAGTATGAGTGTGCATATGCACTCTGCCATGAGCAGCGACCAACGATCGTTGCGTCCCACATGTACACACTCACACAGCGTTGCTGGACTTCCTCGACCGCCCGCGCGAGAAGGACGCAACAATCATAAGCCGCGAGCACGCGTTCCTCGTACGCGAGCTCGCGATCCGCGAGACGAACCGCGCACAACTGCGCAAGTACATGCTCGCAACTGATGCTGACGAGCCCGTCGATCCGCGCGAGTGGCGCCGCTACACGTTTGGCGCACCGCGCGACGTGCCGCGTCACGACGGCGTCGATGTAGCAACTGAACGCGCCGCGCAGCTCAAGCTCGTCTGCGCCTGGCGCCAGCGCACATTGCGCAAGAAGCTCGAGACTCGGCGACAGCTGCTGCAGCAGCAGGCAGCGAGCGGTCATTCGCTGCGCGCCAAGCTGCTGCCAACGTGCAAGCCCAATAGCAACGGTAGCAATGGCAATAGCAGCAGTCGCGTGCACGTCGTCAGCACTCAGTCACAATCGCAGCCGCAGCCGCAACGCCGCGAGACGCTCGCTGCTGTGCTGCACAAGGTAGTCGCGCCTGCACGCGACGCAGCGCAGCGCGAGGTCACCAAGCGCGCATCGTCGCTGCTGCAGGCTGCAGCGTGGGCAAAGCCAAAGAGCGATAGAAAGTAACGGCGTCGCACCATGCATGGTCGTGTCTGTAGGCAGCAGCAGCAGCAGTAGCACTGGTGTCCTCGCTCCCATAAACGTAGCTCTCACTCACTCGGAGTCACTCTGTGTCTACATTAGGGTGATCGGAAACCCATCTACCCTAGTGTAGATGCTGCTGTCATCTTGTGTTCCAGAGTGATGGCGATAGCAGCAGCTCAGCAGCAGCTCGAGCTCTCTTTCTTGGCCGCTGCGCCGCTCAAGTCGATCGTCTCGGGCACGTAAATGTCGTCCTCTTGGCCCTTGTGGAGCGCTGTGCGCGCGATCGTCTGGAACGCATCTTCGACGCTCGTCGCTTCCTTAGCGCTCGTCTCAAAGTGCGCCATTGGCTGCGATATCCCATACAACCATCCATACAAAAGTGTATTGCAGTCGGTCAGCAGCAGTAACGTCGGTAATCCTAATATAGGATACAGATCAGTCTATGCGTCGCAGCAACGCACCTGCTGCGCGTTCTTCGCTTGGCACCACTGCGTGGCCTTGTGCTTTGGCACGCGGCGCTCCGACTCTTTGTCGACCTTGTTGCCGAGCACAATGAACGGGAACGCGTCTGGGTCGCGCGGACCGGCCTGCGCGAGGAACTCGTCGCGCCAGCTGTCGAGCTTCTCAAACGACTGCGTATATGACGTAGGAGTGTCAGCTACAGCTCATAAATGCATATGCATATACATGCCGACAACACACCTTGGGGTTCGTAATGTCGTATACGAGCACGCAGGCGTCGGCGCCGCGGTAGAACGCAACACCGAGGCTCTGGAAGCGCTCTTGACCGGCCGTGTCCCAAATCTACACACACATACATACAGGCGAGGGTGTGTCAGGTGGGGATACGTACTCACACTCATACACAAACACAGAGAGCACTCGCACGCACGTACCTGCATTGTCACGAGCTTGTCGTCGATCATGATCTCTTTTGTGAGGAAGTCGGCGCCGATCGTCGCTTTGTACTGGTTCGTGAACTTTTGGTTCACGTACTGGTTCATCAGCGACGTCTTGCCGACGCTATGCACACACAAGCGAGCACAAACGCACGCAACGGGAGGCGTGAGCACGCAACGCGACTGCACATACCAACATGTCATGCCATGCTATCGTCTCGCACGCTCACGTACCCGCTGTCGCCGAGAATGATGAGCTTCAGAAGCACTTTCTTGCGGTGCGCCATCTTGAGCAACGAGTGTAGCGATGAAGGGATGCAGTGACGTTGGCCGTGATGCAGCGAAGGTGTTTGTTCAGACGACCTCGATGCTCCTCGATTGCGGCAAGTTCTTCTCTTCTTGTGATCTGCACACCGCGATCTTGCGATGAACCTTCACGACACGTTTTGGTGTAAATGAAAGAGGCAAAGTGTTAGGGTTAGCTTGAGCTACGAAATGCAAATCAGCGAATCAGCGAATGGCATAGATTACTTTGCCGCTTCAGGTTTATCTTCGATAGGGTTGAGAAGTGTGTCAATAAAATAAACTGATTCGCTGCATTTTTAGTGTTTCATAAACAGGTGTATGTATCTTTTGCAACAAGTACGCCACTGCGCTGCACGCGACTCAACATGACGCACACGCCGTTCTCTGAGTTTGTATCCATAACGACTTGACATGCAGCAAACGTGTCTGCGTGGTGTGGCTTATGGTTGCAAGAACGAAGGTGACACAGACGCCCGTCAACTACCGTTTTGAGTCGACACAGTCGCTGCATGTTTGTTTCGTCTGTACATGCCAATAATGCCTGCTGGTGTGTACTAGTACGCGGTGGTGGCTTCTGCTGGTGCTCTTGCTCCGGCGAGTGTAGCGGACAGAGTCTCGTTGCGCGCATGTCAGGCGCAACTACTTGTCAACCGAGCAATGCAACAGTGCGTGTGTGTTGGATGCAATCCAGAAAACTTCACCCACACATAACAGTGCAGCGACTAACGCATCAAGCTAGACGACTCGACAGTGGCAATCGGCATTCCATAGATAAGCACTGCGACTTACCGCCACTACAAAGTCCTGCAGTCCAGAGCACTACTGTATAGTGTTTTCATGACAAGAGCGTTCACCAAGCCTTTTCTATCTCGTACGTGTACTTCGGCTCGCTAGCTGTCGACTCGCGTCCTACTACTTGACGCGCGAGACAAACTTGTACTGGTTGAGCTGACGCAGCGATCCTTTCTGGACCATGGCGCGGATCGCGCGCTGGATCGCATTTGGGTTGTAGCCCTGCGCCTCGAGGCGGCTGTAGAGCGCTGCGGTCTCGACGCGCATGCCGATGCGCAATGTGCGATTGATGCTCTGCTCGACCTCGAGCGCCTTTTCGTGGAAGCCGCCAAAGAGCCCTTGCGTGCCGCCGTCCTTCGCTGCGTTCATGGTCGAGACACTAAAGAGCCGCACGGCCTCGCGGACGTGGTCGATCGTGGCTTCGTTCTGCAGCGCCATCTTTGCAAGCGACTCGGAGATGCGCACGAGTGCCTCGAGCTGCCGCACGGTCACAGGGATCGTCGTCTCGCCGCCCTGGTTGCGCCGCACGTCGTCGCGCACGCCGACGTAAAAGTCCTGGAGCGCCTGCGCAGCGCTGAACGCGAGGCGCGGCGCACAGCGCGTGCGACAATACGTAATAAACTTCTTGAGGAGCCACGGCTCGTACTCGCCGACACGTTCGTCGGTACCACTCGCATTCGTCGCGCCACCGGTATGGATGCGCACAACGTGGGCAGCCATCTGCCGATCGCGCGTGTCGTCCTGGATGTCGCGCACAATGAAGATCATGTCAAAGCGCGAGAGGATCGTACTCATAAGATCGATGTTCTCGGACGCGCTGCGCATGTCGTCGTAGCGGCCAAAGACCGGGTTCGCCGCTGCGAGCACCGACGCGCGCGAGTTGAGGATCGTCGTGATGCCGGCTTTCGCAATCGAGATCGTCTGCTGCTCCATCGCTTCGTGGATCGCAACGCGGTCCGACTCGCGCATCTTGTCGAACTCGTCGATGCACACGACGCCGCCGTCGGCGAGCACCATCGCGCCGCCTTCGAGGTAGAACTCGCCTTTCGCGTCTTTGATCACGGATGCCGTGAGCCCTGCGGCGCTGCTGCCTTTGCCAGACGTATAGACGCCGACGGGCGCGACCTTTTCGACAAACTTGAGGAACTGACTCTTCGCAGTCGACGGGTCGCCGAGCAGCAGCACGTTGATGTCGCCTCGTAGCTAGTGCATCAGGACGAGGTCAGACAAGCGAGTCCCCAACACACACAAGACATTCGACAGCAAACAACAGGAGTGAGACGTACGATCATGCCGTCCGGTAGCCGCTTGCGCGAGCCGCCGACGAGGAGACACGCAATCGCTTTCTTGATGTTGGTCGTGTAGTCGCCGTAGATCGACGGCGCGATGCTCGACGCGAGCTTGTCGTACAGCTCCGGGTCGCGCGCCATTTCGTGGAACTTTTCTTCTTCGGACGGCGAGAACGTCGCTTTCGCGCGGCCAGCGCCCTCTTCATCGATCTGAGTGCGAGCGTAAGCGTCGTTAGTGCCAGTGCAGCGTCGATCCAGCTCATGCATACACACTGATACATGCATATACACAGCCATACCTCGATGCCGACGACGCGCAGGTACAGCGTCCGGATCGCAACGGCGCCGATCTGCTTCGCGCCGGCGTTCACGACCGACGTTATGCCAACGACCGAGACGCGCGTGCCAGGCGACGCGCGATCAACAAGATGGCGGTCAGCAATGAGCGCGAGGTTGCGCGGCATCTCGCCGGTCGGTACGACTTCGGGGTTCTCCTGGAGCTTGAGCGTCTGCTGGTCGACGTAGTCGCCGCGGTCCGGCAGCACGATGTACGAGTCCTTTGGACATAACTCGCCGCCGCTGCTCGGGTCGGCGTCGCGATTGCGGTCGCACATGCGCGGAATGTTGACGCCGCCGAGACCCGACACGGCGACGCGCTTCGTGCTGCCGCAGTTCTTGCACCGCAGCGTCGCAGCGACGCACTTGGTGCGCACGCGCGTGGCGCTGATCACGATGCCCGGCACTTTGACGAGCCGATTGATCTCCTGCGCGTGCACGGCGCGCAGCACGACCGGCGCCTGGTCGCTCGTGATCACGGCTTGGATGTCCGGCAGGTTCTTGATGCTCACGGCCGCACTACTCGCGTCGGCGCCGTCGCTGCCACCTCCTGCCGTTTGCTGCTGCTCGCTCCGGTTCAGCACGAGCAGGTACGCGAGCATCTCTTTTGCAGCATTCTCGAGCAATGGCAAGTGGTCCTTTGGGTTGCGCAGCATCAGGTCCTGCAGAAACTGGTCGTACGTCGCGAGGTGACTGAGACTCACGCTGAAGTAGTAGTTGCCGCGCCGGTAGTTCGCAATGAGCTGCTCGCGGTAGAAGAAGATCGGTCCGACACGGAAGCTGCGCAGGAACTCGTGCAGCCGGCGCTGAATCGCGATCGGCGACGTGTCATGGGCGTCGCGCGCTGCGACGGCAGACGCGCTCTCCATGCCCATTGATGACACGCGACCGACATCCCAGTCCATGGTTGCTGAAGTAGTCGCGCTTGACGCTCGCGATGTGGTGTGCTTGTTGTAAATGTTGCGTCTGTTTGTTGGCGCCAAAAATGGACATGTAAAACGACGTGGTCCACATCTGATGCTTCCTATTCTAGAGTGGATTTCAGACATATATACTATTTTAGGATTATCAGTACCTTCACAGTGTGAAGTTTACACCATTCAGGTCGTGGCGACACAAGAGAAGGCATTGCTTCACTGTATGTAGAGAGCATCGAGTGGCCTGCTCGCTTCGTGCTCACGAGGTAGTGTTACATGCATACCTCTTCCCGCTTGGCGCTCGCCCAACATTGCGCAAAACCAGCTCCGAATCGACTTCGACTGCAAACTTGGTGATTGGCACCAAAGCAGTCTCGAGCACGACGCCAACCAACGACACGAGCGCTGCGACTGCAAAGCAGTAGCGATACCCATGTGCGTCAACAAGCGCGCCACCAACGACTGCGCTGCCGGCCCACGAGAACCGCGTGAGCGCTTCGAGCGCGTTCCAGCGCGCGCGCTGCTTCTTTGGGACAAAGTCCATGAGGAGCGACCGCCGCAGTGGCTCCGTGCAGCGCAGGAGTGCGCCCTTGATTAGGAACAGCGCGCACTGCATCTCGAACGTCGGCGCGAACGCCATGGCGAGCAGGCTCAGCGCGCCGAGCAGCCGCGCCACGACAATCATAGGCATGCGGCCACAAAAGCGCGACGCGAGCTGCGCTCCAAGCGAACTGACCGCGACGCTTAGTGGTAGGAGCGCAAAGAGCGCAGCAACTTCGATCGGCGAGAGCCCAAACTCGGTATAGAAGAAGAGCGAGACGAAGTGGACGGTCATGCCAATGCCGTTGCTAATGACAAAGTCCGACACGAACAGCACGGCAGGTACGTTTGAGGCATCGAGGCCACAGCACGTCGGTCGTGGCGATGCAATGTCAACAGCTTCGTCAAACACGAGGTCGTCGAGTGGACGCTCGGTAGACGTTGGGTTTGTCATGTACATTGCACCAGTATCAATGCTGTACGTGCCAGCGATGCTGTTGGGACCGACACCGACACCGACGCTCGGCGACCGCAGGAGCGTCGACAGCTCGCTCGGCATGCGCGACGCAGGTGGCGAGACACCAAGTGACAGCGACGGCCGTGCGCTGCTGCCAATACTTGCGTCGCTGTCGAGCTCCTCGGGCGTGTACTCGCTCATCTCGGCCGTGAAGTTGCGCTCGATCGAGTGGAGCTCGCGCTCGATCGCGAGCACGTGCTGCTGGTTCTCGTACGCCAGGTCGTCATTGAACTGGAAGAGCGCGGCCATTGAGATCGCAGCGACGAACGCACCAAAGAGCAGCACGGGCCGCAGCGTCGGCAGCGTCCACGTGTCGCCGTAGTGCCAGAAGAGCGCAATTGCGCACAGCGGACCGAGCACGAGCGCCGCGTTGAGCACCATATGCTTGAGCGTGAACGGTAGCGAGCGCTGGCCGAGCGGCACCGAGTCGGCAAATAGCGCTTCCATTGCTGGGCTCTGGAACGCTGCAAAGACGCCCCAGAGCGCGAACGACGCGTAGATGAGCGGCAGCGACCCGAGCTGGAACGCCAAGCCCGTGAGTAGCGCCGTCGCGACACCGATTGTGCCAGCACATGCAAGGATCCGGTCGCGCCGTTGAA
The DNA here is from genome assembly GCA_023336405.1 of Globisporangium echinulatum. Lineage (NCBI taxonomy): Eukaryota > Oomycota > Peronosporomycetes > Pythiales > Pythiaceae > Globisporangium > Globisporangium echinulatum. Next base: position 498 of record JAADWX010000421.1, on the reverse strand, counting down.
AGTCGGCGGCTACGCCTGCAGGAAGCGCAAAGAGCAGCTGCGCGAGTCCCTGTACGCCCTTGACATAGCCCACAGGTCGGTTCGAGTCTGTGAGCACGTAGACGTAGCCCGCGAGCACTTGCTGCGAGAGGATGCTGTTCGCCGACCAGAACACAAGCGTGAAGAGGAACACGAACTTGACGTTGTGCTCGAGTCGGTGCGCGCTGCTGCACCACTCGGACAGACCCATCGTCGTGGAGGCGCTGGTGCCTGCTGTCTGCGCTCGAATCAAACCGCTTCAAATGCGCCTCTTCGCTTCCAAAAACTGAGGATCCTCCTCTGCCACACGAAATGATATTTATACTGTACAAATGACCATACAGTGCGCGCCAAAATCTTACGGACACCATTGAAAAAATACCATAATTAATATTTCACTTGTAAAAATGCGTTTGAGAGCGAGATTTTTTGTGAGCTGATAGACCCAACAGCGAGCGTTCTTGTGGATAAATTTCAGCT
>JAADWX010000420.1:0-22570 GCA_023336405.1 Globisporangium echinulatum | reverse complement strand
TTCGCTTGGTTGTCTGCCAGTCGTTTTCGCCACCAGCCAGCCACGCACGCAATTGGAATCAAAGTATACTCGATGACAGGTACGATTCCGCCCTCTTTGATTTGGGTCGTCAGCTAGTTTGCGCAGGCTCGGTCGCTACTCCATCTAAGCTTAATCGCAAACGATCACTTCAAAACTGCTACAGCTGCAAACAAGACACGGCTCGTTCGCTGGCAATTGATCTCACAGCTAGCACAGTGGCGTCATGATGTGCGCTGCTTGCTGCAAGGAGCTGCTGCTTCCCGCTTCGTGTCGAAAAAGTTTGGACCATCACACACACCACTGCTATCGTAGACAACGCTCGCGCTGTAGTATATACTATCGCTTTCGCCTCCAATGCGTTTCATTGCCAGGACGTCTCGTGCCAGGCATCTTGAGCATACTGTCTGCTGCGGAGGACGCCACTATGTGTAAATGCAGCGTAGTTTGAACGCTCACTGCAAGCGCCGCAGCGCTCACGGCTGCGGATTCGTGGTCGAGTCGCTAACGTCAGCTGCCTGTGTCGGCGCCAAGTAGCGCGCGACCTCGTCGTCGTTGCGACCAAAGCCCTGGAGCCGCAGCTCCGAGTTCTGGTACGACAGCAGCGCGCCGCCGATGCAGCCCATGATGCCCGTGAAGAGCATTGCTGGTCGCGCAAGCTTGCGGTCGAGCTGCATGCCTGTCGAGTAGCAGTCAGTCAGGTGAATGCGATAAATCGACAGTACACATCGCAGCAACAGCAGCAGGTGCAGTTGTCTCGACACGCATGCTGCACGCATGCACACGGAACGTACCAACCATGTAGCCGAGCGGGAAACTCACGCTGCCAAGCACGCCCCACTGCACGCAGTCGTTTGTGCCAATGTTGTCCGTGATCTGCTTGAACGTCGGGTTCGCAAAGATCACAGGGAACTTTGGCGTACGCGGGTCGCGCACGACTGGCACCTGCTGCTCGTCCTTGTGTTGCTCGCCTGTCATTGTATTGTCGAGTGTCACTCATTGTGACAAGTGTTGCTGCTGTTTGCTGTCGTTCGATTTGATCGAGCGAGTTGCTGCATAGGATTCGAACCGATTGCCAATTTGTTCATGGGTTACATTCCGACTTATGCCCTCAATAGAGCGCTGCGTTTCGCGATCGAAAGCTGCGATGATCGCAATACTTGCAATCACCCACAGTCGCGAAAGAAGCTGCGTTGCCATCACCTTCGTCACCTGCCATCAACGAGAAGAACCACGCGCAGCACGAGCTGTACGAGCATCCCAACCACATACATACATACATACACACGTAGCACAGAATGGACGATGTGTACGCAGTCAAGAAGATTGCGTTTCTCGGCAAACCCGTGACAACGATCTGCCAAAGCATCAACGGTCCATGCCCATTGCTTGCGATCTGCAACGTGCTGTTGCTGCGCGGCCACTTGGCGATCGACGAGTGCGTCACGCCCGACGGACTCATCTCGGCGCACGACCTCATGCGCGTCGTTCAGAATCGACTCGTCAGCACGAATCCACTTGTGCGTACAGCCAGTGTGGTTGCGAATGACCTGCATGTGCATGTGTCTGTGCTTGTGTGTCTGCGTACATGCTACACCTTACGCAGCAACTGGCACTATGTGTCGACACATCGATTGCTTCTGTACTGCGTATGTATGTGTGTAGGTGCCGGGGAGCTCGGATTTGGCGCACCTCACGCGCGAGAAGACGCTCGAGGACGTCATTTCGTTATTGCCGAGTCTGCTCGTCGGTCTCGACGTGAACGTGCGCTTCCACAAGTACGTGCGTGTGTGTGCGTATGTCGTCTGTATCGCTGCAGCTTGACGTGTCGTAGCTGTACTGACTGATGTGATGCGACTAATGACGCACGATATCCAGGATCACAGACTTTGAGTACACGGTCGAGTGTGCCGTGTTTGACATGCTCGACATTGCGCTCGTACACGGCTGGCTCCTCGACGCCCAGGACGTCAACACGGTGTGTGGTGCTGTGCGTTGTGTGCGTTCCTATCGAGTGCCTTGTATCGACTGCTTTGAACGTGGCGCCATACCAACAATACTGTGTGTCGCTACTCGTTCGACAGCTGCGCGTCGTGCAGAACAAGTCGTACAATGAGCTCGTCGCGCAACTCGTCGAGTACCGCTCGGTGCTCATGACAGAAGCCAGCAGCACGGAGGCGTCTACCGAGACGACACTAGCAACAACTGAACTAGCTGAACCAGCAGAAGCGTCGGTTGCAGTGACAACCGAGCCGCTACAGGCAGCAGCTCCAGTCGCCGAGACGCCAAGCCCGAGCTCTAGCGCATTACCTGAGCCGATCGCAGCGGAAGTCAAGACGTTTCCTAGTCTCGCGATCGACACGGACGTCTGCAACAGCAGCTCTGACAACGCTGAGACTGCAGCTGAGAGCTTGGTGTCACCGACTGCGGCGCTGTCGCTCGCATCGTCGCCGTCGCCGTCCGCTGCCACACAGCGCAAGAGTCCGTCAAAGAAGACCGTACAAGTGATGATGCAAGAGCGCGCGATCAGCGACGCCGATGCGGTCTCGACGGCAACGGTATTGCTCGAGGACGGCCCCGTGCTTGAGGATTTCTTTGCTGCGAGCGCGAGCCAATTGACGTACTATGGACTCGTGCAGCTCCACGAGCACGTGCGCGAGCGCCAGCTCTGCGTCTTCTTTCGGAACAACCACTTCTCGACGCTGTTCAAGGTGCGGCCAGCGGCTGCCTATCTGTCTGTCTGTATGCCAACACTGTTGGACTGTGAGTAGTATGGACACTCACAGTGCTGAACTCTGTGATCTGATACTATCTGATTCTATGTCGCTAGTACAACGGTGCGCTGTACCTCCTCGTGACCGATACTGGGTACCTCGACGAGCCAACGGTCGTGTGGGAGCGCCTGGACGAGATCGACGGCGACAGCGAGTACTATGACGCGACTTTTCGACCGCTCAATGCGTCCGAGACAAAGCAGCAGCGCATCTTGACGCGGCAGGAAGAGATTGTCCAGCGAGAGCGTGTCGAGCAGCGAACGCAAGGCAGTGCTGACGCTAAAGCTGCGAGTAGTAGCAGTCACGACGATCGCACCAACAATGACGACCCGGACTACCTCTTGGCATTGCGGCTCCAGCACGAAGAAGACGCACGTGTGAAGCGCGTGTCGCCGGCCATTTCGCCGCGTCGACCACCAAGTCCTGTAGGTCGACCATCGTCGCCGGTGTCGGCGCCCGCAGCAGCAGCCGCAGTGCCAGTAGAGGAGTACGACGATGTTGACGCCAATGCGAATCATTGTGGTACCAAAACCAACGCATTGCCGTTGGAGGACGGCGGCAGTAACGCTACCAGCAACACTGTCACAAACGTCGATGCGTCAGACGAGTTGTCGATCTCTGCCGACGGTGAAGTCTTGATGACCGAGTCGGAGCTCGCAGCGCAGCAACAAGCCGAGCGTTTTTACCAGGAGCGCAAGCGGCAGCAGGACCAGCACATGTACGAGTTGCAGCACCAGCAGCTACTGACACAGCAACACACCCTACAACAACAGCAGCAGCAGCAGACTCAGACTCAGACTCAGCAACAACAGCAGCGCGCGAAAGCGTCGACATCGCGAAGCAGTGGACGACCGAGCAAGTCGGACACGAGCGACTGCTGCGTCATGTGATGATGCCTTCATGGCAAAGGACGATTGACAAGCATGTGTGAGCGTTCAGACTCGAGTGGCTCAGTGCGCGCTCAAGCGTCGTGGATAAATAGTGTGTCACCTGCGCTGCTGCTACCTACTACTACTACTACTACTTACTGCTGCTGCTGTCGTCATAGTCTCAGATTTGCATCTACAGTGTAGCTAGTGCTATCGTAGCTGGTTCAGCCAATTCAGCGCCGTTGTCGACCTGATCCGTCAACTCCGACTCAGATCTTGATCGTGATCGTCTCCGACTCGATTTCGGGCTTGTCGTCGTCGTCCGTGACTTTCGTGCTGCTGCTGCACGTCATCGACGACGACGTTGACGCCGACGACCCAGTCGCAGGCCGCTCGCGCTGCCCGGTCGTCAAACTTCCCAACAGTGGCGCTGGTGCCGATAGCGGCTGGCGCACAAAGTCGTAGCCGCAAAAGTCGCGCTCGTAGCTGCTCGCGCCGTCTTCGGCAACGTAAATCTGGTGCGGCTGGTCCGTGAACTGCGGATCAAAGTTGTTCACGAGCGTGTCGCCCGGCGGCCCTGGCACAAGCGGCGGTGCATTCCGCTTCAAGAGCACGGCGTCCCAGTCGACGCCGCGAAAGAACGCGTGCTGCTTGATCTCCGCCACGCCGTGCTGGAACCCAAGGCGGTCCTCCTGCTTCTTGTCGAGGAGCGCAACAAGAAGGCTCTTGAAGTCTTTTGAGATGTTGTTCGGGTACCGCACGGTCTGGTACAAGATGCGCTGGTGCGTGCTCTTCTGGCTCGACTGCGGGATGTAGAACGGCGGGTACCCGGCGCGGAGCTCAAAGAGGATACAGCCCAACTGCCACAGGTCGACGGCGAGTCCATGGCCGCCGGGGTACCGCCCGACCATCTCGGGCGGCAAGTACGTGTCCGTGCCACACATCGTCTTGGTGCGGCCGGCTCGAGACTCGAGGCGCTTTGCGAGGCCCATGTCGGCGAGCTTGATGTGGCCGTCGGCGTCGAGCAGTACGTTCTCGGGCTTGATGTCGCGGTGCAGAATGTTCATGTTGTGGAGGTGCTCGATCGCCAGTAGAAGCTCGGCGCCGTAGAACTGGACGACGTCCTCACTAAAGCACCCGCCGTGGTTCTGCATGTGCAGAAACAGGTCGCCACCGGGCATGAAGCGCGAGACGAGGAAGACCGACTTGCCGCGTGCAAATGCATAGTCGAGACCGAGGAGGAACGGGTGGTCGGCCGCCCACTCCATGACCGACCGTTCGGTGTACACGACCTTGGCTTTCACTTGATTCAGCTTCATCTCCTTGATCGCATACAGCTGCTTGTCGATTACACTACGCGCGAGGATCACGCGGCCGTAGTGGCCCTTGCCCAGCAGCTTGAGCGTCTCAAAGTCGTTTACCGAGAGCGCGTGGCGCTGGATCGCGCCGGCCTGAGCTGCAAACTTGGCGCGGTCCTTCTCGTTGTCGGCGGCAAATAGGATCGCACCCTTGCCGCTCTCGGGCGTGACGCAAAAGACGTACCCGGCCGTGTCGTCGTCGATCATTTTGATCGTGCAGTTCTGCAGGTTCAGGTACTTGAGCGTGTGGTGCTGACTGCTGTTGGTAGCATTCGCATCGTCGGCTTTTGTGACGCGGTAGTAGACCAAGTACGTCGACTTGATCATGGCGCAGTACTTGTACGAGCTCCAGACCGGCAGGAGCTGTCGGCGCTTGCGGAACAGGTTCACGAACGTCGACGGCAGCGAGTTGATAAAGTGCTTCGACTCGTCACTGATGCTTGCGTCCTTGCGCGCAAACATGTTGAGCACCATGGTTGTCGAGTTGGTCGTGCTTGTCGTAGCGATGGTCGCAACCGAGTGCGTGAGTGAATAGGAAGCTGCTGCTGCTTGGGAGGCGAGCTGCAGAATGCGTTGTGGTCGTGCTCTTGCACGTCGACGTTCACTGACATGTCCGCAGACACACAGCCAAGTACTGCGGATGCAGCCAAGCCGAGTGATTGATACTACGATCCACACAGTACAGGAATAGTCGTATAAGATATTCAATAACATCGATAAGATGTGAAATAAGATATTAAGATGTGTAATACGACTCCGCCATCACATAAGATGTCAATCAAGAGTACAAACCAACGATATTCGATAATGTGGTATAAGACTCAGACAAAAAATCAGAAAATGGATTGAAATAGGATTATATGAAACCGATATCTGCGATTGTGTACGAATAGACTCGACAAGCAGATATGCTACTGGATCGGCTGCACGTCCTCGTGCGTCTTAGTCGACAACTTTGATCACCTGCACGAGACCGCGCACGTCGTCGGCGCTTGCTTGTCTGCGTGCTTGGACACGCCTTGCGTTTGCTATGGCTGCAAGTGCAGTTGGGCATGTCGTGTGGGCGACGAGGTGCGCTATGTGCGACCCGGCAATTGCAATGTCAGCCACATGCATCGAGTGGCTTACACTCCATCACAAAGTCGTCGAGAGTGCAATGGAAGCAAACGGTATGTATGTGTGCTGTATTGGTTGACGGCATCGCTAGCTCTGCGACACAGAGCGCTACGTAGATCGGTCGATGATCTGACACTCGCTACTGCTGCTGCTACAAGGCGGCGTCAGTTCATCCAAATTGGTCGTCTGGACGACTGAGTAATCTACCATATACCGACGCACATAGGCACAGACAGCGGCGACAGAGTTCGCAGTGCGTCGTCCTACTTGTCGTCCTTCTTCTCCTCGTCGCCACCGTCTTTGCTGCCGCCATCCTTCTTGTTCATCTGCGCCATCGCAGCCTGGATCTTTGGGTCGTTCGGGTCGACGCCAGGCAGCCCCGAGAGCAGCGAGTTCACAAACGTCGGGTCCATGAACGGCAAGTTCGACGCTGGTGCTGGTGCAGCAGCTGCTGCAGCCGGTGCGGGTGGCGGAATGCCACTCGTAGCTGCTGCTGCGTCGTTGTTCTCAGTCTTAGGCTCTGCGTTTGGCGCCGAAGTCGCCTGAGTATATCGACACATCCACACAGTGTTGGCTTCGTCGCTCTACTATCCATCACCGTCTTACACACAGACGTCGTCATACACCAAGAGCTACCAAGAGCGCAATCGTACAGTTGCTGCTTTCGTTGGGGACGCAGGCGCAGCTGCAGCCTCGGTCGCAGCAGGTGCAGCTGCCGCGTCAGCTGCTGCTGCTTCTTCCGCTGCGCGCTTCTGCATCGCTTCCTGACGCGCACGCTCTTCCTCCATCGACACGCGCAGCGCCTAGCAACAAGCACGTACGCAATCACATCGTCAGACCATATGTAGGAACAAAACAGTCAAGCGACGACACATTCATACACACAAGACGTACGAGTGCGAGTTCGGGGTCCATGCTCGGGTCGATCCCGCCGTACTCGGCAAACGCATCGCTGCCAGCGCCTGCGCCCGCGCCACTGCCGCCCGTGACCATCGGGCTGTCTTCACCGTGGAGCACAGGCGACGACACGAGCACGTCGGACGGCAGGACACCTGCTGGCACCGTCACGAGGTGGCTGTGTGCACATAATCATGATCATGATGTGTGAGGACGAGCCATTGAGAAATAGCGCAGTTATACAAGAGGGAAAGAGCGCGTCGGCACCTGTTGCTGTTGCTCGATGCTGCGTCGACAAACGCCTGGAGCTTCCCAGCGTTCGCGTCGACTTCACCCATGCTGACAACGTCGACTGCGATCTGATGATGATGACAACGAAACAGAGTGGAGGGACGTCAGTCAGTCAGTCGTCTCGAACACACAGCCAGGCACCAACACCAGCAACCAAGCGACGCACGTTGTTCTTCTTGAGCAGCTTCCCAATCTTCACGAGCGCTTTCTCGTCCTCGGTGATCGGCGAACCGACAAACACGACGACGCGCTGTCCGCCTGTCGATGCGAATAGACGACATGCTACAGGTGAGTCACAGCGCTACTGAGTGCTGCTGAGTCAATGCAAACACCGTGAGCAAGCAACGCACCGGTCTTGGTGCGTCGGTGCTTGAGCGCGAGCTGCGCGACCTGGAGCGCGTTCGAGAGCTTGAGTTCGCCGCCGATCGCGACACTGTGCACGGCATTGAGCAGCGTGCCCATGTTTTCGGTCGGCGACGCCAGCACCTGGACACTGAGCGCACAGATACATAAGTACATGGTCACATGGGCGCACAGACACACACGGCCGCATTCAAGCGTGCAGATACACTGGCGTTCGTTGGTTTGGGCTGCTCGGACTGGGTGCGATCGCACAGTGTCAGCGGCAGCAACAGCGAAGCCAGGCACGCACCTCTTGCCCGCCATCGTGAGCACGCCGACTGTGCTCTCGGGGTTCGACTGCGTCTTTGTGCCGCAGAGCAGGTTCGCAGCGTCGTGCTGCGCTTCAAGGCGCGATGGGATGTAGTCGCCATTGCGCATCCATTCGGAGTTGTCCAAGCTGCAGCAGACACATGAGCACACACAAACACAAATATACAGAGAGACGCGAGTGCATGACGCGATCACGTTCATCGAAGCAGTCAGATCTTTTGCTGTCGCTATCGCCTCGAAAAGATACGCCGTCTGCACGCGCGTTCGCATCGCCAGAAAGTGCTTTACACGCGCTCAGGCGCAAGCACATGCACTTTAACAGAGGAGAGAGCGCAGCCGCACCAGATCATCGTCGCTTCGAGCACCATGGTTGCGGGAGGTGGAGGCAGGAAGGATGCGACTTGCTGCGTGTAGGGGGCGATCGAATGTTGTTGATCCGATCCAAAATGTTGTTTTGAGTGTGCAAGAAGCAACCCGTGAAGTGGCGTGAAGTAAATCAATGTGGTCAACAACACATATTGCTACAATAATATTGTTTGACTTTCATTAGAACATAAAAAATGAATGAAATCTATCAAAAATGATAAATTAACCCCACTCGATCGAAAACTCGCAGATTTGATGGATACGACTTGTTAGAGACGACTCCACGTAATTTCATTATTGTCCCGGATTAGTGCTTAGCTTCCGCTTGGAAAATGTCATACGAAATTTTTTCGATCACACAAATTTTTGGCAAACAAGTTTACAAAACCAACATGTACGCACAAACACATTACTCGCACGGGCACTCAACCTCTTGCGCTCGCGCTGCTTGGTGCTGGTCGCACGCTTATGGACGTCACGCCCAATGCGCGTTGACGGGCAGAACTTACTGCACTCCCAATTGAAATGCCAAAACTTGGTGGCCAACGCTCTACAAGCAATTAGACACAACATGTTAGTAATCATCAAGTTCAAACCAAACAACTCGATAGTTCGTATTCATGTTAGTTGTGCGAGCAAAGCGAGAGTGAGAAAGCGATGAGTCGTACTTATAGAATGGAAGCTGAGGTGTTGCTCCGATTAGTCTCGATCAAAACGATGTCAGGCCGTGTACGAGGACGCGCAGCTGCTATGACGTGCGGCGCCATGTAAGGAGCATTTGATTTGTCTGTGTCTGTGTCTGTGTTCCATTTTTCAGCATGTTCAAACTGCGAGAGTACACATGATCTGCTGGGTCGCACCATGTTAACTGTTGGTTAAGGCACGACAGTGGCAAACGAGATGGGTAAAGTTTTTTGTGCGTGTGCGCTGTAATCTCGTTTATCTGTTTGCGCGCTTGCCACGGCAATCGGAACATGGTAAGCTTCTTAGCAAGTGGCAGTATGGTTTGATCGAGTAAAGATTGTTGTCGTTGCGAGCGTTTATGTGTGTGTAGTATTATAGGCTGTGGATGTATCATAAATCGATGTGTAGTATCATTCACGGCTGCACCGACTTAACACTCAATACTTTTGTTTTTGCAACTGATTCGCGATTATTGGAACACAGCTTCAAGCCGCCCATACTACAGCTGTAGAAGGACTGCATTGGCTGTAAAGTGCGGCAGCATCATAATGTACGACAACAAACAGATGCAACAGCGGTATCGGGTTCGTCCATAAGCCCCATTTTCCCCCTCACAACATATAGCTATCAACAAGCTGCTGATACAATTTTAATGCAATGTGCTATGCTCTTCTGTGGTGTTGTTTCACAAAAATCGGAAAACGATATCATGTGCGACATAATATTCTATCGTAATCTTTAAAAAATTAAGTGCGACATACAGTTCATTGCCTCACGTCCTAGTTGTCAGACCAGTGACGATATTTTTGAAATTCGTGTTTGTATGACAGTTTACATTTACACATACATATAGTTTGACAAAGGAAAATATATTTGATTGGCTAAAATTCAGTATTTGCACAAACTATGATATGCCAGTTGCAAAGGTGCACTATTTGAGATGTCTGATTTCTGTCCATCTCAAGCAGTACTCGCGTCTAATCAACTCATGTCACTCATGTCAGTATAGACATTTAAGACAAATAACAATTTATACGATGAAAACGTATTTTTCGAATTCATGTACCACATGAACATCCCGCATTGCTGATCATTCACTCTCGCTGATCATTCGCTCGATTGCTCACCTCCGTCGCGAATGGAGCGCAAGCAGGTCGAGCGTCCAGCGCCTGTTGCTGCGACATCAGTGACAACATCGGCATCGCGCAGAGGCCATCAACCAGACGCACCAGCATCTGCACTAATGGACGCCTCCAGTTCTGCTCCACCGCCAGACAGCGCGCAGCCGCGTGTGAAAAGCACGACACGGCACTGGCGCGCGCTGCGCAACGCGTTGCTCTCGAAACCGACGCATGCAAACGACAACGACAGCGCGACGGCATCCGCGATCTCGACTGGGTTCTTCCCAGTGTGTTCAGTGCGCAAAGCCGCTGTCCGCACTGCAGACAGCACGAGCACAAACACTGCTGCAGGCGAGCACGAACCAGACATAAGCAACCCGCGCCAGTTGACATGCAGACAACCAGAGCCAAATTTTGAGTGGCTCGAGTACGACGTCACGCTCTGCCGCCGCAGCACCACTACCCATGATACGGAAGCCACCGAGACCGATCCACCGACGACAACAAACGTCCGCGTGGTCGTGCACGAGAAGCGCAAGGACACACGCGTGACGATATCGGAGTTGCTGAGCCACAAAGTGAACGCTGGCGTCGACAACACGGGGAACGTCCGCACGTGGCCGTCCGAAGCGCTGTTGCTGTCGTTTCTGCTGCGCACCAACGTCTGCGAGCAACTGTATGCACATCGCCGACTTGCGTGCAGTCGTGACGACTCGCAGGCAGCAGCACCACGACTCAACTGCTGCGAGTTGGGCAGCGGCATGGCCGGCCTTGCGAGTCTTGGGCTGCTCGCTCACGCGCGAGTGCCGCTTGGCCGCGTCGACATCACAGATGGCAATCCGCTGTCAGTGCACAACCTCACGCTGTGCGTCGCCGAAAACACTGCGCTCGGTGTGTTTGCACGCGCTCGCGGTGCAGATGTCCATACAAAGCTGCTGCGCTGGGACCGCTCAGCTCAGTTCGATGCAATCGACCGCCATCAGTTTGACCTGCTGCTGGCAAGCGACTGCCTCTTCTTTGAGGACTTCCACGCCGACTTGGCGCACACGATCCGCGAACTGCTGCGTCCTGTTTCGGGTCGATGCTACCTCCTGCAGCCGAGCCGTGGCGGATCCATGGAGCGGTTCATCGACGTCGCACAGCAGCGCTATGGGCTTATTGTCGACCGTCTTGACGCGTTTGACGACGCCGTCGTGCAACTCGATGCCGAGTACGTGCAAACGCGGAGCGACTACATTCCAGACGTGCACTTGCCAGTACTGCTGGTCGTAACGTCGCCGGTGTTAGTGTCGACGCCGTCAGAGTCGTGGGAAGAATAGTATGCGGCACGACGCACTTGTGTTTGCCAACGACGAGGTCTCTTGACAACAGGCGTGAGTGCCGTATACAACGATTGCGCTTGGTAGCAATACAAGCGAGGGACCAGGTCGAGGCGGGAGCGTGCGTGCGTGTGCTCAACAGATAGCGTGACTGCCTGTGAATCATTGGCAGATAAGCAGCACAGCGTGCTTGCTTGTTTCGCTCTGCGCACTTCGCAAACGAGAGATTTGTGCCTCGTGTGTCGATCGCAGGATTGAGTATCGTTTGGTCTCGGTGGTCCTGCACAGCGTTGTATACATAACACAAGTGAGTGTGCACATTCGTCGTCGACAATATCGAGAGAATGGCGTGTAGCCGATCACAATGAGTGACGCGCTTGTGCTCAGGTTTCGTGTCGAAACGTCAAGGCAAAAATATCGAAGTCAAAGAACCGGATTTGCTCGACCTGCAAAAGGTGAGCGTGCGTGTGTAGCACTGGATACAAACTGCAAGATGTGCAGTCTTGATATGTCGATACCCTCTCGAATTCGCTTGGCAACATTGACATTTGACATCGTTGAAATGCTGAAAAAACGCGGGATAAAAAACCAGTGCAACAAGCGTCATCCATCGGTATACAAACAGCAAGTCAAGTGCGTGACAGTCGTCACAGACACGCAAAGATAGGGTTGCGAGAGCACCTTGATGGCCGCTTTCCCACGAGATCAACAACAACGACGACGGCGAGCAGCAAAGGGTGAGACGGCGATCATTGCAAGCGAGTGAGCGACTGCGCTTGCCATTCCCGAATCTGCCTGGCGCTCGAGATCTCCGCAGTGCACAAGCCACCGCGATCACCACCACCACCACCGACTGGTACCTGTAGGTAGACTCTCACTCCATCCCATCTCCATTCCGCCCAACATGTCGAGCGGATCGGACGCCGCAACAAACGCTGCGCTCCGCATGCCGCGCAAGAGCGGCAGCGTGTACAAGAAGTCGGGCGTCGTGCGATCGTGGAAGCTCCTCCACTTCTCGCTCGAGGGCTCGGTGCTCTACTACTTCAAGCACGAAGGCGACGCGTCGCCAAAGGGCGTCATCGTGCTCTCGGGCTGTGACATTCGCGTCACGCGCGACAAGAAGCTCTACAGCTTCCGGATTTCGCACCCCAAGACAACCAAAGTGTACGACCTCGCCACGACGCTCCCGAGCCGCACCGAGGACTGGATCGCCGAGTTGCGCGCCGCTGCTGCGTTCGTGCCAAACTCGACGATGCTTTCGCGCTCCGAGTCGAGTGCGAGCAGCTCCGACGGCAGCAACAACCGCGACCGCGGCCTCAGCCGCGCGAGCAGCTACGCAACGCACAACAGCAGCAGCAACAACTTGCGCGCAAGCATCGCTGCAACGCTCCACGCAGCCGACCTCGACGCGATCCGCACGCGGAGCGACAGCGCAGCATTGCCCGAGCAGTTTCGCGTGCGGCTCGAAGCGCTCATGGCCGACTTTGTCGCGCAGGCGCGGCCGGACGCCCCAGGTTGGAAGCTCTCAACCGAGAAGCTCGGCGTCAAAGCGTATGTGCGCTCGGCGTCGAAGCTCGGGTCGTTCAAGGGCGTCGGCGAGATCCGGTTTGCGCCACATACCGTACTGCAACTCGTGCTCGACCTCGCGCGGCGCCACGAGTACGACCCGCAATTGCTGTCGAAACAGCGCGTGAGTGTGCTCGACAGCCACACGTTCATCGACCACTTGGTCTACAAAGCCGTGTTCCCAGCTGCGCCGCGCGAGTTTGTTAACGTCACGCACTGGCGCGTGCTCGCCGACAACTCGATCCTCGTCGTTGCTACGGCAGTCGAGCGCGACGACCTCGTGCCGCGGCGCGAGCCCCAGGTCGTGCGCGGCGAAGTCGTCATGGCTGGCTTTTTGCTCGTCCCGAGTGCAGACGGCGCGAGTGTCACAGCGACGTACATCACGAAAGCAGACGTCAAGTCGGGCATCCCCATGGCGATGCAGACCAAGCTGTTTGTCAAGCAGGCGTTTGTGATCGACGGCCTTCGTCGCGCACTTGACCGCGACGCCGACGCAAGCGGCGACGGTGACGCTGTTGAGGTATCGCCACCACCGGCTGTGACGAACAGCACGGACTTTGCGATCTGCGTGACTGACGCCGAGCATGACGCCGACGAAGACGCGCTTGACCAGGACGACGACCAGGATGACGACGACGTACCGTCGGACGACCTCGACGCTGCTGCACCAAGTCACGCATTTGGTCGCCCGACTGTCCCGACAGCGTATCGCGAACTGATTGAGAAAGCGATTGCGCGCATGGACGCCGAGCTCGACGACGCAGCCGCGTGGACGCGCCATTCGGAGAAGCACGGCATCACAGCGTTCACCAAGATCGACGGGTCGCTCACCGCATCGAAAGGTGAAGGGTTCCTGCCGTTCCACCCACGGCTCATCTGGGACGCCGCGATCAACACGGCCGAGCGCACGCGCGTCGATCCGCAGCTCGCGTTTGGCGGTTCGCTAAAGCAATTGGACGCGCAGACGTGCATCGAGTACCTCGAGTACAAGGCCGTGTTTGTCGTCGCTGGTCGCGACTTTTGCAACCTCGCGCACTGGCGCGTACTCCCAAACGGCACGATCGTAATTGTCGCGCAGAGCATCGAAGACCTCGCGCTGTGTCCGCTCAAAGAGCCCAAGGTTGTGCGCGGCGAAGTGCACCTCGCGTGCTGGAAGATCGTGCCGAACGACACGTACACGGGCGCCAACGTGTCGTACATGGCGAAGAGCGACTTGAAAGGCAACATCCCAGCACGCCTCGCTGGCAAAGTCGCAGCCGAGCAGCCGTTCATTCTGTTGCGCATTGCCGAGATGCTCAAGAAGCGCAAAGACGCTGACGCTATGATTGCGCGCGGCAAAGTCGTGAACCTCGGTGGTGGTAGCTCAACGGTGTCATCATCGTCGCGCGCGAGCGTCTCGCGGCGTCCGAGTCACTCGTCGGCACGCAGCTCGGCCGCATCGTCGACTGCGTCGTCGTCGACTGGCAGCAGCAGCCGCGCCGAGCCTGAACCCGAGACGCGGTCGACGACATCGAAGTCGTCGGCTGCCAAGACGAAAGCTGTGGCTACGGAGGCTCAACCGAGCAAGCAGCTCGCAGAAGGCACGGCAACGACGACATCGACGCGTCGTAAAGCCGCGCAGACGCCACGTACCAACACGCCCGAGGTGCTCGCAGTGCTCGGTGCGCAGTGCGTCGTTGCGCTTCTCGCACTACGCGCAGTCGCACTGCCATCGGTCCTGCACTATAGCGCGATCATCTTCCTCGTTGTATGGGCCGCTGTGCAGCTGCACCTCGGTCCATCGACGATGTCGCCGCGGCGCAAGCTCATGATTGCGACGTTTGGCGCGCCGGACAGCGGCATGATCCTCGGGACGCTCGAGATGGACGTGACGAACGCGCAGGCGTACATTGCAGCGACACGCGCTGCAACCGGCGACCACGTGACAATCACGCACCTCGTGCTGCGGGCGATCGGCGTTGCGCTCAGCGACGCGCCGTCGCTGAACGGCCACCTTGTGTTTGGCAACTACTACCCGGCGCCGAGCGTCGACATCTCGTGCCTCGTTGCAGTCGGCGGCGGCAAAGACCTCGGCGTCTGCCGCCTGCCGGCCGTCGACACGATGTCGCTCGCGACGATCTGCAGCCGCGTGCGTGGCGACGCAACGAAGCTCCGGAGCGGCAAGGACAAGTCGCAGGACGACCGGAACCAATTGCTCCAGTTGCTGCCGACGTACGTTGTGCGACCAGTCGTGAACGTCATTGGCTGGCTCGGCGGTGCCGTTGGGCTGCGCGTGCCGCCAGTCGGCGTTGAGCCGTACATGTTTGGCGTCTGCATGGTGACGTCGGTCGGGATGATGGGCCTCGACCTCGCGTTCGCACCGCTGTCGCCGTACGCGCAAACGCCGATGCTCGTGACCGTCGGTGCGATCAAAGACAAGGCCGTTGTTGTTGACGGCCAGGTCGTCGTGCGGCCGATGCTGACAGTCACGACGACGATCGACCACCGGTATGTCGATGGCTCGGAGGCCGCGCGCATGGCGAATAGCCTCAAGAAGTACATTGAGACGCCGACGCTGCTCGAGGCGCTCGAGACCAAGTGAGTACAGTGTAGGACGAGAGATCATGCTGATTGTCGAGCGTCGTCGTCGTCGTCGTCGTTGTCCGAGTCGTAATTGTCTCGTTCATGGATACATGTGAATATATAATTCCCATATTTGTATGAGTGGATGTAAGTGTACGTGCCATTGTAATTAACATCCTCATTCCTTGTCGATCTTGGCGTACGCTTGGCGGCGGCGCTCAAAGATCTGCTGGATCTCGTCGAGCGCAAGGCCCTTTGTCTCGGGCAGGTCGCGCCAGAGGTAGATAAACCCGAGCGTTGCGAGCGCCGCGTACAACCAGAATGCACCGTGCGGTGCAAGCGCGTCGATGATCGAGAGGAACGTGAACGACACGACGAGGTTCGTGACCCAATTGACCGACGTCGCGAGGCTGAGCGCAAAGCTGCGGACGCGCAGCGGGTAGATCTCGGCGTTGATCGTCCAGGGCATGCAGCCCATGCCGCTCGCAAAGCACGCAAGGTAGACAAAGAGTGCAACGAGGATCACGACACCTGGTGTGCGGCTGTCGAGTGGACACGACCCAAACGTGTACACTGCTGGTGCGACGCACACTGTCGATGCAGCTGCGTCAGCGTCGCCGCGCACGCAGTAGCTGGTCACGCCATCGCTGCAGAAGCCGCACGCTGCGTTTGCGACGCAATCAAAGCACGACCGAGCAGCCGCACATGCGTCAGCGTCTCCTGTGCTGACGCCATCAGTGGCCGCTACACCAGCTGTGACTGGCGTCGACAGCGCTGCTGCTGCGTAGAAGCTCGCACCGAGCGCCAAGAGCGATAGTACGACACCTGCAAGGCTTGCGAGCGTGAGCACGCGACGCCCGACGCGGTCGACGAGCGCAATGCCAACGAACGTGAACGCAAAGTTGCTGAATGCAACGAGCGCAGCAAGCGCGATCGCAGTTGTTGTGTCATGAAAGCCCGCGAGCTGGATGATCGTCGCGCCGTAGTACATCACGGTGTTGATGCCGCAGAGCTGCTGGAGCGCTTGGAGGACGCACCCGAGCGTGAGCGCGCGCGTGACGCTTGGATCGCAAATC
Source organism: Globisporangium echinulatum (assembly GCA_023336405.1). Lineage (NCBI taxonomy): Eukaryota > Oomycota > Peronosporomycetes > Pythiales > Pythiaceae > Globisporangium > Globisporangium echinulatum. The sequence goes on along the minus strand of JAADWX010000420.1, from coordinate 5,881 downwards.
AACTCGCGCCACCCGTCGCGCTCGGTCGTCGTCGTCGTATTCGCACGCGCGACTTCGCGCTCCATGTGGCTAAACTCAGCGTCGACGTCCGTTGAGCCGCGGATGCGCACGAGCGCAGTCCACGCAGCAGCTTTGAACTGCGGATTGCGCAGACTCTGTATGAGGAGGAACCGTGGACTCTCGGGCAAAAGCAGGAAGCCAACGAACTGGAGCGCGGCTGGTACCGCAGCGAGCCCGAGCATGTACCGCCAGCCATCTGGCACGGAGCTGAGTACAGCGGCGAGGACGCACGCAAAGAATTGACCGCCAGTCACGAGCAGCGTGTTGAGCGACACGAGGCGGCCACGCACGTGCGGCGGCGACACCTCAGCAATATAGAGCGGCACGGTCATGGACGAGAAGCCAATGCCAATGCCGACGGCGAGGCGGCCGACAAGGAGCGCAGAGAACGTCGTTGCGACGCCCATGAGAACCGATCCGAGCGTGAAGAGCAGTGACGAGAGCAGAATCACGGGCTTGCGGCCAAACACGTGCGTCCCGCACGAGCTCAAAGCGGCGCCGACGATCGCGCCAAACACGGCTGCTGACACGACGCTCTCGCTCTCGAGCGATGTGAGCCCAAACGCGTCTGGGCTTTTGAGGAGCACGAGCGCGCCTGAGATCACGCCCGTGTCGTAGCCAAAAAGAAAACCGCCGATCGTCGAGCAGCACGTGAGCACGTAAAGAAACAGCGCGCTTGCAGGCGGCTCGTCCTCGTTTTCGCTCGCGTTCATGCTGCAGTCGCTGCTGCGTTCGTCTGCGTGCTCGGCATCGTTGACGCTCGTGTCAGCGCTCGCAGGCAGTATCATAGCTGCAGGTGCATGCGCTGGTTTGGTGGAAGTACCACCGTCGTCGTCGTTCACAGCAGTGCGCGCTCGAGGCGACTGTGACGATGTCGATTGAGACCCATTCGACAGCGACGTCTCCATCTTCGCTACTTGTGATGTGTGTTTCGATGATAAGCTGATATGTCGCTTATTTGTCAAAAACAATTACCACACCTGGTATACAAATGACAAATAGTGTTGATCATTTCACCAACAATTCGAGTCGATACGACGATCGCAAAATGGCTCAACAAGCCGATATATCATCTGCGTCACGTCCCAGGAAATGGCGGCCGCGTTTGTACTGACGGTATGTGGCGGCGAGTTGATGCATTCTTCGTGTATGCGCCAGAACAAGTAGACCGGTCAAGATCGAGCTACAGCGGGTCCATCAATACGCTCAACACCGTCCATGACACGCAATCATGTACTACACAACGTGGCCGTGTCAATGGCCGTGCTAGATCGTGATGGTTGGACCAGTGAGACGCGTGCAAGTGCTTGTGAACATGAACAAACAAGTCTCTTGTATGATCGCGGTGTGTCGTCAACACACTAGTCGTGATGGTTTAAGACTGTCACGTGAGCCGATAGGTGCGTCCAGTTGTACGGAGGACGGAGGGGATGCATGCCTACGAATGGCGTCGACGCACAAGGCGGTCTCTACTGCTTCTTCCGGCCTGCTTTGGCCGCTTTCGGCATGACGCGGCGCAGAATTGGCACGAGCACGACGTAGAGCACGCCCGTGAGCACGAGCTGCACGACGAGCCACAAGTAGATCGCGTGCAGCAGCGTGAAGCGAAAGTGCAGCAGCGTGTTGATCGGGTCGGCCTTGATGTCCTGATGGTTCGTACGTATATGGGCCGAAAGCAACAGTAGACACTGTGTGAGTCACGAGCGTGTGAGTTGCTATCATAGACGTACATACGCACCGTCATGAACTGCGAGACCGAGAAGTCGGCTGCACCGTCGGCGCCGCCGCCAAAGAACGCGTTGCCATGGTAGCTGCGGTCACAGACATACATACATACAAGTGTGAGTACTACGGAGTACGAGATGATGCAAGTGGCCATTGGCAGTGCTGCTGCTGTACGTACATGAAGAATGGCACCAATGCGACGTTGAGTGGCGTGACGAGGTAGTTTGTGAGCATCGCAGCGACCGGGTTGAGGCGGAAGAGGTAGATCGCGATCATGACCGGCACGGTTGTGACGCCTGGGATCGGGAAGATACCTGTGTGTGCGTACACGCGTGCGTGAGCGAGCGTGTGCGTGTGCAGCAGCAGGCGAGTCAGTGGTGCTGCCAATGCCGATTTGATCAGCAGCGATAGCAGTAGTAGTACAAGAGTGCGTACCTCCCGAGACGCCAAACGCCATTGCGAGCGCAATGCTCTCTGGCGAAGCTGTGCGGCACACAAGTCATTGTGACGCCACAGATGCACAAGCAGTGCATATGGACGAGTAAGCGAGCGGTGTGAGCATCATGACGGTGGTTGACAGAGGTGTCGTCATTGCAGCTCACTCGGAGCCCAGAAGATGGAGTCGCGCACACAGATGAGCGCATGGACGCACCTCCCGACTTGAGCAGCTTCACGACCGGCTCCTTGACTTTCTTCTCAAACATCGCGTTCATGTTGCTGTTGCTGCTGCTGCTGCTGCTGAGTCGGCTTCTTGCGCTTGATTGTGGATTTTGCGTTGTGAGCGAATTGTGAGCTGAGCCGCATGCAAAGTGAGACTTCAACGCAATACATTGTGTCAGTCACATGTCGCCGATATCTTTATACTTGGCGATTGTATACTGCAGTGCGTCTTGCACACGTTGAGGCAGTTTGCCAAGTGCCTCCTGCTGCTGTCGATGGACGCCGTGGAAGCTCAGCCAACATGACTAGAGATGGCAAATCGAAGTGTTCCGCAGCAGTCGAGCGATCTGCGTAGCGCCAAGGGCAATAAGGCACTCGCGCTCGGTCAGTAGCGTGTCATTCATTACAATGCGAGTCTACACTGCTCGACGCACGTCATTCCCATTCCCTTACACTCGACACTACCTCGTGCTATCAAATCGACTCATTCGTACACACTCGCGGTCAGTCAACCGTCTGCTCTACTAACCCTTGAGCTCGTGAAAGTCCGAAGACAATGGCGGGTCCTGCGCACACGGCGTCGGCACAGGCGGCACATACGGCGCGTGGACACTCACGACGATGTCATCGTCGTCAACGTCCTCAACTGGCACAGCGAGGTACGAGTCGCTGCTCTTGATCGGTTGCGCTGCTTCGTAGCCGGCGTACATGAGCAGCGCGTCCTCTTCGCGCGACACGACGTGCTCGTCGTAGTCGCGCGTCTTGTAGTCGACGTGCACGAACGCGCGCTCGACATCCTCGAGGTTCTCGACTTTGAACTGGAGCTGCAGCGCAATGTCGTGCGCAGTCTTGACGGTCATGTCAGCTGGCACAACGACCTCGAGCTCAACGAGGTACTTGGACCCAAAGTGGTACGCGCGCATGATGTCGAGGTTCATTGACGGGTGGTGGTGCGCGCTCAGCGCTTTGACTTCGGCCATAAACTCTTCGCTCGCACTCACGCCAACGAGCTGAGCGACCTGCTCTTTGCCCATCTTGGCCCAGGCGACCATGATCAGCAGGAACACAAAGATCGCACCACAGGCGTCAATGTACCACAAATCCTCGTTCGACGACGAGATGATGTACGCGGCGATCGCAAACGAGTTGCTCGCGACGTCGTTGCGGTTGTCGTCACCAATTGCGTGCGCGGCCGCCGAGTACGTGCGCTTGATCGTCCAGTACGAGTACGCAACAAGCCCGATCTTGATCACGACGATCGTCGACGACAGTACGATCGCAGTTGTCGACAGGTTCGGTGCTTCCGGGTTGCCGTGCACAAAGCCATCAATGAGCTTCTTCACACCCTCTTGGATGAACGTGACCGACACGAGCACCATGACGCTCGCAGCAACGATGATCGCGACCGGCTCAAACCGCGACGTCCCGGCTGGGTACTTGGCGTAGTCCTGTTTCTTGCCGCTGCGCGTGCCAGCGTACCAGAGCAAGCCCTGGACGAAGAGGTCGACCATGTTCTCAACGAGCGTCGAGAGCAGCGCGAGCGACTTGCTCGCAATCGCGACGGACGTCATGACGAGCACGATGCAGATGTTGGTGAACAGCGACGACTTGAGAACCATTGCGACGTGGTCGATCGGTTTTTCGCCACGCAGCACCTGCATGCAGCCCGTGAACGGTGACCGCGACGGCTTGGACACGATTGGAGACGCCGCGATGTCGGCAGCGACATCGAAACCGGCAGCGCTTCCACGCACCGACGAGCTAATGCGCTGGCTCATGATGCCGAGCGGTGCGTTTGGGCGGAGAGCAAAAGTGGAGTGGCGGTCGACGAGCGTTCTTGTCGCTTCAAGCGTGAGTACTTGAAGATCTGATATTCTGATAGCGCAGAGAGGCTGGCGCGTGGAGCGATCAGCTGGCGATTGGTCTTGCACGGAAGACGGCTGGTGGGAGTGCTGAGCGAAAGTCGGCTGGTTCGCGAATGGCAAACGCGGTGCAAGTGTAATTGCTGCTGACAGCTTGAACGGGAAGTGTTGACTGAATTTCTTCACAGAATCTTCGTTTTTGTCACTAGCAAGAATACACGATGCAAAACTGTGTACATAATGAGCTAGATAAACGTATACCGTTCCTATAATGCGAAAATAATTGTCAATAGTTGTTTGCAGTTGATTCATTAATCGAATTGAGTGGCAGAAACTGAACAGTGTGAAAAAAGCTATAGAAAAGTATTTGCAGCTGCAAAGCACCTGATTGGATGAAGGCACGCTTTTCAGCCCAATAACAGAAACATAATGTGCTGAATAAGAACATTTCATTATGGTATGAAATGTTAGCACCAAAGAGTTGTTCGAACATCATATGTGTGATGTGAGTATAAAACATTCACACCGAGGCGGCCGATCGACTGATCGAGTGGTGGTGACAAAGACATGGAGCGAGGCTGTGACGCAGTCCTTGTTCTGTATTTCCTCTAGCTCATTGTTGTTTAACAAACTCACGCTTGCTTTTATGGACGCTAGTTGGCGGTCGCTGTCACTTTCGTCACGAGCATCGACCTTAATGAGCGTCGTCACACCAGATCGACTCGTCACGGAGGTGTCACGACCTCGAGACACTCGAGACACTGACTGCTCTCACTCGCCTTAATCACATCTGCCTCTTCAGCAACTGAGGTCGTTGACTCGCATTGCGTCTCGTTGTAGCTGACGGCTTGTTTCGATGTGCTAGCAAGATGCCACTCGTATATCGCACTCCAGTCCGTTGCGTGTCCAAGAAGCTCCAGCACTGCGTCCAGCTGCTGATGCAACGCGTCGATCTGCACCGGCGACAGCTCCAGCGATGCAGTCTCGACACACAACAACGCGGACTGTGCGCGCACGATGCGATCGAAGTCCAATTGGAAGCGCTTCATCACCTGCACAAAGCGCACAACGGCAATGTCGCCTGACGATCGGCTCTGTGTGAGCATCACAAAGTGCAAGTCGCGCATCCGATCGACGATGTGCATCTCTGCATCGGACGCTTCCAGCTGACGACGACTGCACAGCCACGCGAGCTTGTCGAGGAGCTGCTGGGTCGTCGCACCGCTGTCTCGATCGACGATGACGAAGTCGAAGCCAAGTGGTTCGCTCGTCGTCGACTCGAGCAGAGCAACATCGTAGGGTACGCACTTGTGCACTCTCCTCGAACTCGTCATCTGCGTCAGTCGCTGGACCATTCGGTCGATCGTGAGTCCCCTTGACGCGCCACCTCGCCACTGCGGCTCGAGGAAGTGCCACATCGAGCAGCTTGACGCCACTTCCCGCGTTAGCGCTTCGAGCAGGGCTACGCCACGCGCGTGGATCGCAGCTATATCGGATGACGACGTCGACGCTGCCATCGTCGAGTCGATCGCAATGTCGTCGCTGGTGCTGGCATCTTGTGGCACGATGCAACG
>JAADWX010000419.1:0-22589 GCA_023336405.1 Globisporangium echinulatum | reverse complement strand
TTGTGATGGCTTCAAACAGATGTGAGAAACACTGAGCATCTGTATGGACGCATCTTTTAACGCACAATCTCACGATGTTAATTGTTTTCTCGTGACCGAAACAATCACTTTAAAATTCACATTTTTAATTATTCCAAGACTGTTGGCGGGCACTGTATTACATATTGTCAATCAGCATTGAACTCTTCTCAGTGTTATTAACTAATTGTTAATAATTGTGTGATACTATTGCACTAATTCACATACGATACATTACGGAGCACATACTGACAAACCGTCTAATAAATGATAACGCCTTTTTGTCTTGCTCCAACTGGTAAAAAAGCTAATTTTAGGTTGAGACACGAACATGCGAATCACCGACTCAGCAACTATTATAAATTACCTCGTCGTGTAGCGTTTATCTTTTATCGTTACTGTTGTAAAGTGTGTTTATAAATTCGTTGATATGTCGATTTTTTACTGATTCATAATGTACTTTGCAGTACGCTCTATTTTCACTGCGAGTGACATGCGTTTTTGTGAGTGCAGGTGTTTCGCTGTTGGCTCTCTCAAACTTTCAATTGTTAATAAACAGGATCACCTTAATAAGAATTAGCTGAACCGCTGAAAAGCATCAACAACACAAATGAACGACAAGAACGCACAGCTCGCCCAGACGCTCGTGCCGTCGACGTACGTGCAGCAAGGACTCGATGCGCTGCGCAATCGCGAGCAGCTGCTGACCGTGCTGCTGTCGCAGCGCCGTGTGCCCGACACGGGCTGGGACGAGCAGAGCGTCGAGATGGCGCTGCAGACGCTCGCCGCAATGGACAGCAACAACTTTCGCGCAAACGTCGGCGCCGGCGAGCGTGAAGCTCGTGTGTTCTCGTCGCTCGTTGCGCGGCGCCATTTCCACCTATGCCACGGCGTCGGACGGTCGGGCGACGTTGCAGCCGTGCAGCCAAAAGCAGCTGGCTCGAGCCTCATTGTGCAGCTCGCAAACGCACTTGCACGCGACATTTTGCGCGAAGCCGGGCTGCGCGCAGTCACGAACGCACTCGTATTGCCAGTCGCAACCGGCATGTCGCTCACGCTCGTGCTGCTCGCACTGCGCGAGCGCAAGCCGCACGCGACGCTCGTGCTGTGGCCGCGCATCGACCAAAAGTCGTGCTTCAAAGCGATTCTGTCGGCTGGCCTCACGCCCGTCGTGATTGAGAACATTCTTGATAGTGATACAAAGGAGGAAGACCGCGCTGGTCAGTTGCGGACCGACATGGCTGCACTCGAGCGCGCGGTCGCCCACTACGGCAGTGATGCGATTCTCGCTGTGCTGAGCACAACGAGCTGCTTTGCGCCGCGCGCATTCGACCGAGTCGATGCAATCGCAACGCTCTGTATGCAACACGACGTTGCGCACGTGATCAACAACGCGTACGGCGTGCAGTCGACCAAGTGCTCGCACCTCGTAAGTGACGCACTGCGCACTGGCCGCGTCGATGCAGTTGTCCAGTCGCTCGACAAGAACTTTCTCGTACCGGTCGGCGGCGCGATCGTCTGTGCGGGTAGTACAAGCGACCTCGTATCGCGCGTCGCAACGCTGTATCCTGGCCGTGCGAGCATTGCACCAGCGCTCGACTTTTTCATCACGATGCTCCAGATGGTAGGTGGTGGTGTGATGTAGGCCCTACATTAGGGTAGTGGAGCGGAGTACACTAACTCTGATAACGATTGTGAACGGTAGGGTCGCACAACGTTCCGTGCGTTACTGCGCGAGCGCAAGGCGCTTGCGACGTACCTTGGCGAGCAGCTCCGGACAGTTGCGAGCGCCTTTGGCGAGCGCGTGCTCTCCGTGTCGCATAACGACGTACGTGCGTCGAGTCGCTCTGTACGAAGAGCTGCTATCATAGACTCACACTGTGTGCATGCAGATCTCGTTTGCGATGACGCTCCGGAGCTTCGTCTCACCGACTGCTGACGCGCAGACGAACGCGCGGCAGCTGACGTTCTTTGGCGCGATGCTCTTTGCGCGCGGCGTATCCGGCACGCGGTGCGTCACTACACTCTCAGTCATGCAGACTAACTTCCATACCGACACTCATACTACCAACACACATGCACACACGATAGGGTCGTGTCGTGCTATGAGCGCAAAACCATTGGTGGCTACGCGTTCGAGTCGTACGGTGCGCACGCCAATGGCTTTCCCGTGCCGTACCTCACGCTCGCGTGTGCGATCGGTATGACGCGATCGGACGTCGACACGCTCGTGCAGCGGTTGCGCAAGACGATGCGCGAGTGGAAGACCAAGCACGTAGTGACGACTACAGCTACAGTTGATGTAGTAGGAGTAGTAGATGTAGAAACAACGACGACGGCAGACACAGTCGTAGTGCCGGCAGACAGCGGTCAGCAGTAGCAAGTGATGAAGCATCGTTGATCCATCACACACAGCAGCACACAGTACAGCATCCCAGTCGAACGACGTCGTTGTAGCAAAGCGATGTGGCTCGTTGCGACTGCTTGTTGATCTGCTCTACAGGTCTCGCTCTTTGTCGTCCAATGCGTCTACCCAGAACTATCCGCTCTGGTGTCTAGAGGCCGACCGACTGACTGACTGCATCGTCCAACAGCGCGTCTAGTGCTTGCTCTTGCTCTTGCTCTTCTTGCTCTTGCTCGTCTTCTTGACGCTGCTGCTGGTCGTCGTCACTGTCGCCCCACTACCAGCTGCTGCGGCACTACCAGCCACACGGTCGTCGTCGCGCTTGATCGTGAGCTCCGCAAGCAATTCGTGCGCAACCGCGTCGGCTTGCGCTGCTGCATCGAGCTCAACGCGGCCCTTGGCGCCTTCAACAGCACGTGCAGTGAACTGCGCAACGAACGCATGCGCCTCGGCGACACGCGCATCCTGTTCGCCAAACGCGTCGCGCAGCAGCGCGTACACCTTTTGCTCGTACGCGAGTGCTTCGCGAAAGCCGCCGGCGAGCGCACACGCAAGCGCCATCTGGTGGAGCGTGTTCGCGGCCTGCACGCGGTCGAGCTCGCCGCGCTTGAGCGCTTCGCGGTGGCACAGCAATGCGAGCGCAATGTGGCCAACGTCCTGGCACATGCGGCCCATCTTGCCATACAGCGCACTGAGCTCCGGGTAGTGCGGTCCGCTCGCGAGTTCGAGCAAGTAGACCGCGCGGCGGACGTGCGCGACGGCAACGTCGGTCGCGCCGTTTGCGTGGAGGAACAGCGCGAGGTTTGCATGCGCAAACGCCGTGTCGTGGTGGTCGAGGCCAGCGAGTTGCGTGTACAGCGCGAGCGCGCGCTGCTGCTGCGCGATCGCCCCAGCGACGTCGCCCGCGTGGTACAACACGGTTGCGAGCGACGTGCTGCAGAGCGCGGCGTCTTCGTGCGCGGCGCCGCAGACCTGGAACAGCAACGCCGACGCTTCCTGGAGCAGCTCGTACGACGTTGCGAGTGCGCCGCGACTGAGGTGCAAGCGGCCGCGCTCGAGCAGCTGCGTCGCTGCTGCAAGCGGATGCGCTGGCAGACTGTGCTTCACGACCGGCACGACGCCCGTGATGTCGGCGAGCGTGAATGGCGCTACGCTATCAAAGTCGTACGCGCGACTTGCGACGCACAGACCGTTGCGCTGGCATAGCCGACGCAGCAGCGCAGGTTTGTGCACGCGACCGAGCGGCACTTGCTCGCGGTCAGCTGCTGATGCGTCAGCGTCCTTACAGTGCCAGAGCGTGAGCGTGTAGTCGAATCGGCTTGCGATCTCGCGCTCAACCTTGGTCCACACAGCCGTCGCATCGAGCACGGCCGTAGCTGCCGGTGCCACAGTCTTTTTGCTGCTCTTCTTTGTAGTGCTCGTGGCACCAGCATCGTCGCCCTTGCCGTTGGCCGCAGCGCCGAGCAGACTGTTAAGCAGCTGTACGAGCGCGTCGCCGGGGGCGGCGCGCGTCGCGTCGTCGGCGTTCAGCACGTCAGCGAGCACGTGCTTGGCGGCGCGTGCAATCATCTCGACTTCGAGCAGCTCCAGCACGTACTTTGAGATGCCACCGACTGCCTCGAGCTGCTGTGCGAGCGCGGCGAGGCGGCCGAGGTACCGCATGTTGATGCCGCACGAGTGCATGAGGTCCGTGAGCGCAACGCCATCGGCCGGTGAGATAGCGCCGCGCCGCAGGTCCTGCACGAACGCGGGGATCACAACGCGCTGGAGGTAACGAGCAGCATCGGTCGCAGCTGCGACGTCGGCAGCGGCTTCAGCTGCGTCAGTCGATGCCTCGTATTTCATAAACACGTTCGGGTTCAGCCGCACGGGCGGCACGTCGTCACCATCAACATCGTCGGCATCATCGTCGTCGTCAGTCGTCTCGGCGTCGCTCTCAGGCTTGGCAGCCTTAACAGCCACGTCCTTGGTGTCAGCCTCAGCCTTGGCGGCGGCCTCAGGCTTGTCTTCCTTGACCTTAGCGGCGTCGGTCTCAGCCTGCTTGGCAGCTGCGCGCGCATCGCGGCGCTCCTTGCGCGTCTGGTTCTGCTTCCAGAGCGAGTAGAGCTGCACGAGCTCGGGCCGCAGGAGCGCGACGTAGCCATCGTCCTCGCGCTTGAAGCGCAGCCCTGCGTTGCGCTCCGTCGACTCGGTTGGCCCGTCGGTTGACTCGGACGACGACTCCTCGAGCGTCGTCTGCGGCGCGTAGTACGTCGCGTCCTTGGGCGTGATGCGCACGAGGTCGAGCACGTACATGCGGCCGTCCGAGCCAAGGATGCCCTTGGCCTCGACCGGTCCGCAGAGCTGAACGACCGCAGTCCCAGCCTCGCCACCAGCGTTCACGGCGGCTGTCGCTGCTGCACTGCTGCTAATGGTACTGGTCTCCGAGACATCAGCGTCGGTTTCAGCGTCCGGACCGAGCGGCTGGATGCTGCGCTCAGCAATGTGGAGCTTCTCGCCGGCCTCGACCATGCGCGCGTGCATCGTCGCGTTCGACGCGATCGTCTTGCCGCCATCGACGGACCCGTACACGAGCTTCGACGCCGCTTCGCCCTGAAGGATGCCGGGGATCACGCTCTGCGCGATCACGCGCACGCCGAGGTAGTCGACAACGGCCGTTGCGAGCGTGTGAAGGCCGGGGACGTCGGCGTCATTGAACGCCTTGACGCCCTGGAGGTCGCGGTTTGCACTCGAGTACGCGGCTTCGTCGGTCGCGCCATCGGCTGCGGCGCCCTGGCCGTCGACGGACAGCGAGAAGAAGATGCTGTTGAACACGTAGACGTGCGCACTGGCTGCGTCCATCGGGTTGATCGGCGGGATGTGGCCTTCGACGATCGCAACGGCGCCCTGCGTCGCTGCGTCGACAAACTCGGTCACGATCTTGTACAGCACGCGCGCGCGCACGACCGCGTCCTTGAGCGTCGCGCGCGGGAGTTCGCGGCAGCACTGGTACTCCTCGTTCCAGTCGCGCAAGACGCCGCGGTCGTCCATGCCAAACGACGCAGTCAGTGCGTCTTCAGCGCGGTTCAAGTCGTACGTGTGCGTCGTTGTTGCGGCCGACGCTGCGACTGGCGTGTTCCACGGCCGCTTGCCGCCGACCGTGTTGCCAGCTGCAACGATCCACTCGATCGACGCCGGTCCTTGCTTTGCAAGCGCTGCGGCCTTTGCAAGCAGCGCGTTGTACGACGTCTTGAACGCTGGCGACGCGGCCGTGAGCACGTCGACGAGCAGGTGCGTCGGCGACCCGGCAGCGCTCGTGCGCGGCTCCGGGTTGAACACTGTAGCCGTCGAGCGGTTCACGTAAAAACCGTTGACGTGTGCCGTGACGAACAGTGCCGTGCCGTCGGCAACGACGACGTCGAGGTACAGCAGGTCGCCGGCGAGCTTGCGCGGCCCCGGCGGCGGGTTGTAGCCCGAGAATACGATGCTCTGGACACACGTCGGGAGCGTCGCGTCGTCGAGCGCCGAGCTGTCGCGACTCGCCTGTTGTTGCGACTGCGTCTGCTGCTGCTGCTGCTGCTGCTGCTTGTTGTTCTTCTTGCCTTTGCTCGACTTGGTCGGTTGTTGCGGCTTGGCGTCATTGGTCGTCGTCGTTGGACCAGCAGCTGCGCTACTGCCTGGCAGCGTGTAGAACGCGTCGAGCGTCGGCACGACTGGGACTTTAATGCCTTCGAGCTTGGCGTGGATCGCACGGAGCTGCTCGAGCTGCTGCTCCGAGATCTCGCTCGCCTGCTTCTCAGCTGCTGCATCGCTGCTGCTCTTGCCGTTTGTAGTAGTCGTGGCAGCCGCCACGTCAGTCGCTGGCGATGCAACGTCTGCCTGCTTGCTCTTCTTCTTGCTCTTGCTCTTGGTCGCTTTCGCCGCGCTTGCCGGCGCTGCCGTCGTCGCTGATGCAGCAGTCGTGACGTTATCGTCGGCTGCTTCGTCGTCTGCGAGCGGCGGGATCGGCGGGTTGCTCAGTATGTCGCGGAATCGACGCACGTGCGCACGCACTTTGCGCGCGTCGTACTTCTCGAGCACCATCTTGAGCGTCGCGCTGTCGACAACGTCGTCGTACTCGCCGAGCTCGACAAAGTCGTTCAGCACGACCCTGTTACGTAATACATTGTGTATGCACGACAACATCCGTGAGTCCATGTGCAATGGGTCAATCAGGCAGGCAGAGACAGCGCACGTGTGTGTGGATGTCGATGGCTCTCTACTAGACGCAGCAGAATGCACGCACCACTTGTCGCTCTCGGCCGAGTGCACTTCGAGGTGGTAGCTCGTGTAGCCTGCGAGCGCCGGGTACTCGGCAATGAGCTGACGCAGCGCGAGCACTGTGTCATTCGTGCTCACGTGCTCAAGACGCACGGGCGGCGTGTTGTTCACAGGCGACGCAATGAAGAGCGTGAGCGTCTGCTCTTCTTCCTCCTCCTCGCCGGCTGCAAGCTGCGTCGCCTCGGGGTCCTGCGCGGGTGGCGCGCGCGCGTCGGTGCTGCTGCTGGTCGCGTCGGCCATTACTCTATCTATTGCTGCTGCTGCTGTTGCTGCTGCTTGTGCGCGGCTGCTGCTTCTACTGTTGGTCGTGGACGTTGGAGAATGGTGAGCAAATGTGCGGCTCTCGTGCCGCAAGTGTGATTCACAAGATTGACGCGCAAAGTGGTTCGAGTGGTCGGCTATACGACCAGCACGATACACTTGGTTTTTGTAGCGAGATGGCTGCTGCAAGAGTAAGCGGCTTGCAAATACACAACGCTCGTACAGGTCGAATAGCTGTATCGCAACCGCAAACGACGAATGGCGGAGATACTTTGATGCACCAAAATCAGTGTCCAAAGTCTCCATAGGTGCATATGTATCGACAGAGGATTGTCGCAACAGCAAACCACCAACAGGTTTGCATGCTCGCACTGCAGCGACAACATCGACAGCAGCGCAACGCAAAGCACATGCAAGAGCACGTCGAGCTGTGCGTTTTGACGTGAGATTGCCAACCAGGTGAGATTGCCAACCATCGAGTCGATCGTGCCAGATGGTGCGCTCCGGGCGATGTTACCCACCAAGCCAAGTCGTCAATCTCAGATGGATGACGCACCGAGTATTGCGTTTCCAGCTTGTTGCGTGCACCATCATATCGTTCGCGATGCGATGCAACAGTGTTTGTGTGAATGCCATGATTGAGTCCCTTCCTGGGTCAAGTGCCTCGATGCGAACAAATGAGACTCTTGATGCTAGAGCACATGGAATGGCCAACTTGGACGTGTGCCAGGCATCCAGCGATACAAGTCCGCTGGGATGCATATGTTTGACATGCGAATCGAGATGTTGATGTTGTGCGTGAGCTCGACGTCGGCATTTGATGCGAGAATGTAGACGTGCCGTGACTCTGTTGGTGAAATAAGTTGGCTGGTTGGCGAAGCACGAACTATGCTTGACTTACCTCATACGCATCGACATTCAGGCAGAAGCGATACGGCTCGCGATGTCGCGTACGAGCCAGTCGATGCCCGATACGAGCTCGTCGTCCGTGAACACACTACGCGCGACGATTTTCCATTGCCGGTTCGCAAACTAATCGGAGCGCATTTCGAGGGTGTAAGCGTTGGTGCTACTCTGGAATGTAACCAGCTGCAATCCCAGCACAGCGAACCGACACAACCGTAGCTCCAGGAGCTTCTACAGGTCGATTTGCACCCCTCAAGGCGTCTCTCGTTTGTGGCCAAATCCGCCATTCTGGTGCGTGTGTGCACGTCGGAGCACACTGCACCGCGTGAACGACAATGACACGTAGTGGCAGGTAGTGGAACGTGTGATCAAGATCGACACAAATGTAGCCATTTCATTGATCTCTTTTCAAACAGCATGTCAAGAACCCTTGAAACGTCATGATCCGTTCCACTTTGTCGCACGTTTGCGCCATCATTCTGTTTTGAGAGGCCAGTATTGTAGTCGCTTCGAACGTTCTTCTGGCGTGGACGAGCGCTAAAATACATACTGCAGTGTGTATGGGTCAAATTATGATGAGTGTAGACACCATTTTTGTGTGCCTTTCGCTTGTGCGTGACGAGCAAAGCAAGCCAAACGACAGACAAACGTGGCTGCTGGTTCAGCGCCTCACACTCCAGCACTCGCGACAGCCAGCGCCACCGCGCAGTCTCCGCTTGCATCCTGCATCTTGCATCTCCAGCCGCACGCTCGTTCGCATCCTCATCCTTCTCTACCCAATTGCACAGTCATGGTCCACTACCGCAGCACGCGCGGCGGCATGCGCGGCCTCTCGTTCGAAGACGCTGTGCTCACGGGTCTCGCGTCCGACCGCGGGCTGCTCGTGCCCGAGCATGGCGAGTTCCCGCAGCTACCGGCGCACGCACTGCGCGACTGGGCGACGCTGTCGTACCAGGACCTCGCCGTGCGCGTCATGCGGCTGTTCATCGCTGAACGCGAGATCTCGACGCCCGAGCTCGCGGCGCTCGTGCACAAGAGCTACAACGCCGAGACGTTCCGGCACGCCGAGACGACGCCGGTCGTGAAACTGACGGACCAGCTGCTCGTGCTCGAGCTGTTTCACGGCCCGACGTTTGCGTTCAAAGATGTCGCGCTGCAGTTCCTCGGGAACCTCTTTGAGTTCTTCCTACAGCGCAAGAACGCGGCCGCCAAGGCTGTGGACGCAGACGCGCGGCCTCACACGATCACAGTCGTTGGCGCGACGTCGGGCGACACGGGCAGCTCGGCGATCTACGGCTTGCGCGGCAAAGCGAACATCGAAGTGTTCATCACGTTCCCGCACGGCCGCGTGAGCGCGATCCAGGAGCGCCAGATGACGACTGTGCTCGACGCCAACATCCACAACGTCGCAGTCGAGGTGCGTTTGACTGTAGTATTGTATGGTCGCTCGTAGAGACCTCTAACGAATGCTGTCGTGTGCTGTGCTACGCGTTCACAGGGTACGTTTGACGACTGCCAAGCGATCGTCAAGGACCTCTTTGCCGATGCGGCGTTCAAAGCAGAGGTAAATGATCTGGTGGTTGATTTGGCGTCACAAATGGGTTTTATGGGTTTTATTGGTTCTATTCATTTGCACCAAATGCTCTTGTATCCGACTAACACACGTATTTACTACCTCATTTGCAGTACAACCTCGGCGCTGTGAACTCGATCAACTGGGCACGCATCCTCGCGCAGATCGTGTACTACGTGTACGCGTACTTTCGCGCCAAGGAGCTCGGCATCGAACACGTCGCGTTCGCTGTCCCAACTGGCAACTTTGGCGACATCCTCGCTGGGTTTTATGCCAAGAAGTTGGGTGTGCCACTCGGGAAACTCATTGTTGCAACAAATGAGAACGACATTCTCCACCGGTTCTTCTCGACTGGCACGTACGAGCGCCACGCGATCGCGCACACGACGTCGCCGTCGATGGACATTTGCGTCTCGAGCAACTTTGAGCGCTACCTCTTTGCGCTCAGTGGCGACGATCCGGACGTCCTGAGCCAGTGGATGGCTGAATTTGAGACAACTGGGAGGCTCTTGGTGTCGCCCGAGCTGCTCGCAAAGGCCCAGCAAGAGATGGCGTCGTACTCGGTGCTCCAACCGGACGTGAACGCCGTGATCGAGCGCTACCACAAGGTCTACAAGTACCTCTTTGACCCGCACACGGCGATTGGCGTTGGTGCGGCCGAGCGCTTTGGGTCCGAACACCTTGCAGATGTTACAAATGCAGCTGTCGTTGTTGTCGGGACTGCGCACTATGGCAAGTTTTTGCCGGTCGTGTCGACTGCGCTTGGGGTTCCAGAGGACAGTGTCGAGCAGCACGCGCTCCTCAAGGCATTGGAAGCGCTGCCAACGCGCGTTGTGATGGCAAAGAACACGAGCGCCGCCGTTGCGCAGCTCGTGCGTGAGACCGTTGACCGCAAGCAGCGGCAGCCAAAGACAGTAGCAGCATTGCGACTGTGGCGGCAGCTGCTGCAGGAGCAAGCGCCGGTGGTTGCAGCAACGCTCGTCGTCGCAGCAGCTGCAGTCGTTGCGCTCGCTGTCGTTGGCAAGCGCACCAAGTAGAGCTTTGTTGATTTGTTACAGCAGCGCGAGGAGTGGGTGCGCGAGACATCGCGCTTGATAGACCGACAGACAGAGGGGCAGTGAGGCAGGACACATACATGCGAGGACAGTGAATCGGAGACGCGGCACGTCGATCTGGTGTTGGACGGTCCGAGTCGCTGTGCGTATGCGAGTGTGTGGATGGCATGGCGCAGGACTAACGTGGGTCAGTGCCATCCCAGCAGAACACGAGTATGTCTATGATCGTAATTACATGCAGACATATGGCCATTTGTGTAATAATCTTAAGACCTGCTCACATGGTCGGTTCGTCAGCAGGTCAATCGGTCTACAGGATCGTGCACGGCAGTACTGGCGTGCACACACCGCACGGCGGCGAGTGGTTCTGCGCGAGGAACGCCTTTTGGTGCTGCCGCTGCAGGCTCTCGCGCGTGACTGTGACTGCGACAGCGCCACTGCTGCTGCTGCTGCTGCCCACACCTGCGAGGCCACTGGAGCTGCCAACGCCATTGTGACCTACACGACTCGTAGATGCAGTGCTGCTGCTCGCGGCGCTTGCAACGAGCGGTCGGAAGCTCTGCTGCGACGGCTTTGCCGGCTCCTTCGGCACGAACGCGATGCGCTCTTTCGTGTACTGGTTCTCGTACGAGTACTCGCCCGGTCTGTTTGTTGTCAGGTTATTTCAGTAAGTGACATTATATAACCCGTAACCACCATTTACAACCCGCACACAACGATGTATCCCCATACACTGTGCTATCGCTCCATGCCACACGACACAACCCGTAGATACCACAATATAACCTCATCACCCAGCAAGCCCATACCTCGTGCGCGAGAGGACGCGGCGCCACCCCGGCGGGAGCTTCGCAATGCTCGGTGCGTGTGCGTGCGTCGGTGTCAACAGCCGCCCAACTGGTACAATGAGCTTCTTGAACGCATCGACAACGTTCGTTGCATCGAGCGCCGACGCTTCGACAAAGTCCATGCTGTGCAGCGCAGCGAACCGCGCGGCTTCGAGCGTCGAGACTTGGCGCGTCTGCGGCAAGTGCGCGAGGTCGCACTTGTTCCCAACGAGCACGAGCGCAAGACTCGCGTGCGCATGGGCGTGGATCTGCGTCAACCAGCCAGCAATGCTCTCAAACGACCGGCGATCGGTAATGTCGTACACGAGCATCGCACCAACGGCGTTGCGGTAGTAGGCGGCTGTGAGCGACTGGAAGCGCTCGTGGCCGGCCGTGTCCCAGATCTGCGCCTTGATGCGCCGGTCGCCAACTCGGAGCATCTTGGTCGCAAACTCAAAGCCGACGGTCTGAGGATTGGAAGGCGCGTACTTGTTCTTCGTGAACCGCAGCACGAGGTTCGACTTGCCGACGCCCGAGTCGCCAATGAGCACGACCTTGAGGAGGTACTCGTCCGGTTTTGGACTGCTGGTGCTGGTCAGGCTGCTGGCTGTTGTAGCAGTGCTGGCCATGCTGTCGCTACTCATTGCGGTCACTGCTGTAGTACTAGTACGGCGTGGGCTGTTGGCGGTTGGTTGTGACGTGCTGCCTACTGCAGGATCAGTGCTGGTGCGCTCCGATGTGTTGGGTGTGCCAAACGACGTCGACCGCTTGAGCGTATCGCGTGCTGTGATGTACTGCCGCAGCGAGTCGAGCTGCTGCGTGGGCGCGCTGCTGCTGTTTGATGTGCTTGTCGTCGTTGTGGTAGCGGCTCGCGATGGCGGCAGTGGCGGCGCGCGTTTGCTACTGCTACTGCTACTTCTGCTGTTACTGCTGGTCATTTAGACAGGAGCAGTCGCGCGTGGAAGGCAGTAGTGACGTGACGCGCGATGGAAGGATGCAATAGCGCGTGCGTGCTTGGCGGGAGAGCGCGAAGAGGCAGCGCGTCGATGGTGATCACGCCCCCACGCACTCACTCTGTCAGTTATGCGCTTTGGCGATGTGGCTTGTACCGTCGCTATTCGCGCACGGTGTCGTCTCTGCCAAGTCCGTCCGAGATGACAGCAGCGACAGTAGCAGCGATGGATTGGGGACTGGATCAGCTGCTCGACGCCAAGAGGGAGAATGCGCGTGGATGGTTAGAGGGGAGGACGCGCACGTACAATGTGTAAGCAGCAGCAGCGCTGTTGCTGCAGACGCGCGTCGTCACGAGCTGCGTGTTTTGCTGCTGCTCGTGTTGTTGCTGACCTGGTGCTGCAAAGTGAGGACATTGCGGTGCCTTCTTCGTGCAGCAGTGTTTGTAGAATAGAGAGGTTTCTACAGCTATCCTATATACTATATGATTGTACCGAGTGTATATATTGCATCATGCGTACAGATTGATACTGCGACGAAAGAGGGTGAGAAGCAAACATCAAATTTTGGGGAGCTACGCTGCACACAGCTCATGCGTGACGCCACAGATCATCAATACGACGTCCAACTGGCGCTCTGGAAGCGAGCAGTTGGCATGAAGCGCTGGCCTGCGTGGGGTGGCATGTGCTACAGGCGACTAGTGCGTCAACTCTGCCGTCGTGCATCGTCTCTGCCAGCCAGCGCTCGACTGTTGATTGGCTCGCCTTGGATCAGTCTGTCGGTATGTTGGTCTATCGAGTCGTATGAGTGCATGTGTGCATGTACTTGTGTGTGTGAGCAAATGCTCACTAACACTGCGTGCCGGAGCGGCTCTGGCGCAGCATGCGGTAAATGCTGCCATGGTGCGCGCTGCCACTGCCACTGTGGTTGCTATTGTTGTTGCTGTTGAATGCTGCAGTCGACAGCACTGGCGACCGCTGCGGCTGCACATGCGCACCGAGTTGTACAGCGCGTGTGAGCGCAACGCAATGGATGCGGACCCAAAGCAACAGCCAGCCAGCCATTCGCACGTGCTCAACGCACCTTGCCAGTCGAGCGTGCCAATCGACCTGGCGAGTCTGCAGATTGACAGACAGGCAGACAAAAAGCGCCACAGATCAGTCGCTGTCGCGTAAGCGACGATTAGACCACTGCGTGTAGCCTACACATACAGACAGACGCACCTTCGGGTACTTCGGGACTGCGCTTCTCGTCGTCCACGAGGATCGGTTCGTGGTCGCCTGGCGCGCGGTTCTTGAGCAGCAGCGCGTAGATGCCGCCGTGTTTGACCTTGCGCTTCGGCACCGACGCTGGTGCGGACGGCAGCGGATGCTGCAGTGACGGCGCAGACGCCTGCTGCAACCCAGTATGTGCGTGCGGATGCGGCCGCGCAGGCGTCCTCGGCGTCCGCATTGACGACGTTGACGATGACGCGCTGTCTCGCGCTGTTGTCCGCGCAAACGGCTGGCGGAGCTCGCGCTTTGCGACACTGCGCGCTGGCGCAGGCGTTCGCGGTGGTGGTGGCGGCGCTGGCAATGGCGCCACGCAGTCGTTGTCAACGCTATCAGTAGCAGTAGTAGCAGGAGTGGCGTCACGAAGCTCGAGGCTGTCAAAGGCGTAGCGCAGGTCCGAGTCCCATCGCGCTGCTGCTGACGCATCGCTCACTGCTGTCGGAGTCTCGGGCAGTGCTACGGGCGACGCGAGGTCGTAGTCGTCACCCGCAGTCGCGTGACGCGGTGACGGCTGGAATGGCGGCGCGCCGTGGTGGCTCGGCGACGTGAGGTCCAGCACGCGCTCGGTCTGCTGGCTCAAGCGGAGCGCCATGGCTGCAGCGTGCGGGAGCGCCAGCTCAGGTGCCGCACAGCCGGTCGCAGAAACCTGGGACGTCGTGTCGTCGCCCCACTGCTGGTGCTTGCCATGCGGACTCTGCAGCGCCTGTAGAAACGCGATCGCATACATATGCATGCGCATACACGCGCCGTCACCGAAGCAAGCAGCAGCAGTTCGCATCGTACTGCTCTTAGTCGAGTGTAAACGTTTGTACATGCATGCACACACACACAGACGCCTGCACAGACGCAGATGCGTGCCCAAATCCGAGACGCACCAGCAGCTCGAGTGACAGCTCGCCAAAGTCGTCATCGCCGTCGTCGACGTTGTCGTTGTCACAATCCTGCTCCTGTAGCACAAATTGGTTGTCCTCGAGCGCTGACGGCGCGTCAAACAGCTCGAGGTCGAGCAGCGCCTCGAGAGGTGTTGGTGGCGGTTCGTACGTCGTCGACGTCGCTGCTGTCGTTACGTTGTCGCGCTCGAGTGGCAGTGAAGCCGAGCTGCTCGTGTGCTCATGGAATCGAGCAGCTGCTGACGCACGTCGATCATTTGCGATCGCCCGATGGCTGCGCTCGCTGTGTGAAACGTACGCGTCATGCGCAAACAGCACGTTGAGTGCAAGGCTGTCAGCTTGATTCTCCGAGTGCGTCGCTGCAGCGCTGTCGCCATCGATGTTGCAGGTCTTGCTCGTTGACACTGCGCCACTGAAGCCGCTCCCGTCACCAAGACGCGGCGTACAGCTGCTTCGACGTGCATTGCTGCTCTCTTTCGTCATGGTGCCGTAGCAGTGCGTCGCGGTGCCTCGCTTGTATGCAAAGAGCGAGCAAGTGTGTTGATGTCGTATGAGCTCTTCTTGCTGCTGCGTTCTGGGATCGCGCATCAATGCGAGCGCGACGTTTCGAGCCCAAAACAGTGAGTGGGATCAGCGCAAGATGATCTGAGTCAACCTGAGTCAATCAAATGTCAAATCATTTTCAGCTCACAAACAAACTCAAATATTGGCATCAGATCATGATTGATCTGATGCCAATAGACGATGATCATATTTGAGCTGACTCTAAGTCGAAACATATTCAGTCTCATATATGAGGAACTATTTCGGAGAACTGGATTGATATGATTTGCACGTCGTTTAACCAATCACAGCGATTAGGACAAGTTAAGATATAATAATTACCCAAATACACAAAGCGCACCATTGCAACGGCGAGGTAAGTGTTCACCACGCGCATACATGTGACTACTCGATATCTTTCCATTGCATCGTATTGCATTTGACAAACGTGTGGTCGGAAGGAGCAGGACGCTTATTAAATATTATTTAAATCGTGAGGGTGGAGGCATTGTCAACGTAAACGGAAAGTGACCTAAATAGAATAACACAGTATTTGTATGCGAATGGTGGCATTTTAAGTAGTTGTCAAGACGCAAACCTTCTTTTACTTATATGATGCGTGGTTGTATGTGCTAAATCAAATGTATCAATTTACACAGGCTGAGTATTATTTGTGCGATTGGTACAGGTGAAAACAAGTGACAAAATGTGACGCAGACTAATGCGCCACATGGCAGCCTTCCTCTCGCTAGCCAAAAAATTCAGACAGTAGGCTAGGCGGTCACGCTTAATTGGCCTTGCTGGTACGTGCTCGACAATGCGAATCTCGCCCGGTGTTGAGATACGTATGGTGATCATTAACGATTAGTTAAAACGCAAGCAAAATTGCCTAGTTTTGACCACTCGCGCACAGTTGTAATGTGAAGAAAACCAATTGGTAAGGTTTATGCAATGGTGAAATTAGCTCGTCACGAACACTTTGACGTCACCATAAAAAGTAGGCTTATGACCAGTGTGCTAGCATCGTCTAGTTTTTGTGTAACTGTGGACATATGATGAGATCCATTCAACATAGAACTTGATCATCCCTTACGATCTTCATAGCGCATGGCCGTCGTGTGGTGGACTCGCTGGCAGCTCAAAGGAACGAATTGACACCCTATATTTAGGTCATCCTTAATTGTTTGTATTATTGGTTCAGCCATTCTGGTTGCTGTGTCCTTCATTGCGGCATCGAATTTGTATGTTAATGAAGTGCAGGAATCGGTGAAAATGCTGCAATATGTCGTACAAGAGCGTTCACAGCATTACAGTTAGTATTCAAATTCAGTGTTTGCAGTAGCTGCAGCATGTTTGGATGCGCTTGGCGATGTGCACGCTGGCGTCACGGCGTTCGCCACTGTGCGACCACTGGAACATGTTCGCTGGTACAATCGACTGACATATGTGCCGAAGATATTACCTTTTGTGCCCACAGCACGCGCAATCACACTTCGGTCCTAGTTGCTGCAGGTGGTTATTCATGCTCACCAAACGACGAATACACTACCCACGGATTAGACTCTGACATACACGACTGACGGTGTTAAATTTGTCCTAGTTCGTTACATGATATGGTAACGATGTCACACAATACGGCGTACGGTATCATCAACGCATATCAACCTCAGAGTTGCGAGTCTGCTAGTCTAGGGTAACAGTGAAATCTATGGTATTACTGTTTATGTTAATGGCACGATATATTATGGCTCTATATATAGAAAAGAATCTATCGCCTACGCCGTGGACGAGAAGCGTCAGCACAATCGCATTCGCTCCCTGGTCCTTAGCGATACATGTGTATGCTGTGCGTGTGTCAGCGTAAAATACGATAGCTTGTATGTGAATGTGTTTGTGTGCGTGTGTCTGCATGTGCCTTCTGCCTTAGTGTCTCCGTGCTCCAATACTCGTGAGTAATTAAGTACGCTACTGTTTGTGTGAGCGTATGCGGAGATATCCACCAACGAGCAATTTGATCGTTCTCGCTTCATCGCATATTGGTGTTGTGCGAATTAGATTAGTTGCTACAAGCATCATATGCAATTTCCTCACTTTTCGTACCAGCTGTTAATAATATTTTAGTTGCTGAATTAGGATACGTTCCGACAATGAATATATACATCTTGTGTATAACACATAATAATGACATTGAAGAGAAATGAAGTGAGTGGCGCCCCACCACATGCTCAGCCAAGTCGGGCAAATACCCTGAGTGACACACAACACCATCTACAGTATCGTTTCTTTCGGTTCGAGCACGAAGGTTTGCAGGACAGAGATCGCTGACGACAAATTTGGAACGGACGTCTGGATAAAAAGGTATATATTTGTCCATTCATATCCGGACAATTTGATACCTATCCAACATCAGTAAAAAAACAACCGGTTCGAGCTCGATGGTCTGCAGGACCGATTTGGAAAAGAAAAAATCGTTGTACGAATGGATTATATCCCATCCGGATAAAAATTGCTGGTATAAATTTTTGTCCAAATATATCCGGACATTCAGATATATATCAATAAAAACGACAAAACTGAATGCTTTACAGAAGTGGTGTGCCTGCATTGGAGTCATTGAGGTGCGCATGTGGAGTCAATATGCGCACGCATTCGAGTAGTGTCGAGTCATTCTCAAACACGGCAGCATTGCACTGTGTCCGCAGCTGATGAAGGTCGACGGGCCATATGACGCGTTTGTCGGGATCAAAGTCAAGCGATCGATGAATTTGATTTGTTCAAGAACGTCGCGTGCGTGGGGTCGACAAGGGCACTGAGTCTGTGTTTGTTCTCGCCCTTCGCGCTCCAATCTCTGACGTATCTTGTCCTACATACATTGCGTTCGTTGGACGCATCAGAAGTCGATCCCAATCATCGTACACTGCGTCGCGCAATGCTTTTGTGTGCGTCGCACCTTCCATCCTTGTCCAACGTGCTCGACGAGATGGCATTGGAGCAACACATTTGGTACCTTTGGTACATTTGGTTCTGATCCGACACGGACAATCGCAGTAGCGGATGTCGCAGTATTAGCTATACTCACCACGACGCTGGTCTTTTACCAGTGTCATGGCCGTGCAGCAGCAGCAGCAGTCGATGCACCAATAGTCCTTGGCGGCGCGTGGAGTGCGAGTAGCTTGATCGCGCGCATGGATTCTCGCTGTGTGCTTGCGTATACCCTCACGGGTCGATGGATGCCCACGCACATCACTGTCTTTGTATAGTTTCGCAGGAAAGCAGCGATTATGTGCACCACACCGTGATCGACACCGAAAGAAGTGCAAAGTCGAACGCGACACACAGTGCTGCTGCTCGGGATGATGTCGCTCGCAGCAGCATCAGCGACTTGACTTGCGCTGCTGCTACTGCGGGAACACATAGAACACGGTGGCATTCGCGCTCGATTTGCTAGATCGAGGAAGCGGCGGCTCAACGTCGAAGCGATCGACAGCGCATATTCGCATTCGCACGCTCGACAGCACCGACAGCGACCATGGACGTGTACCTCGTGCTCATCATCCTCGCGAACCTGCTCTTCTACATCGCGTCGCTCACATGCGTGTGGCTCATGAAGCGACGGCTTCGTCGCCTCGAGGGCAATGACTCGGCGCTCAACCGTGCGCTGCGCGAGGCGCTCATTGACGAGTACGTGCTACAGGCATTTGCTCGCGTCGTGGTCTTTCGCGACGCTGTCGGACATCGCAGGCTACTGCTCGACGCGTGCACTCACACACACTGCACGTCACGTGCACATGCTCTACCTCTCTCCGCCGCTTTGTAACGTCGCGCTCGCAGACCGCCACCTTCGGAACACCGTGTGGACGCTGCGACCAGGTGCGACAGAGCTCGCTTTGTTCGCTTCCCATACACACCCTCACTCTCACGCTCTTTATGGGCACGCTGACGCGCGTGCACCTCTGTGTCTCCATCTTCACTCCTACCGACACCTCTTCCACACATACAGAGAGGCCGAGAGTGGCTTCCACGAGTGCGCGACGTGCGCGTTCGCCAACTTCACGCGCTTTCGCTACTGCGCGCTGTGTGGCGACAACGTCAGCGCGACGCTCACAGCAGCGCCGCAGCTCTCAGTCGGGCACGTGTCGCGCCGCCGCAATCGCGCGAGGTGCGTACATTCGCACTTGTGCTCGGTCATCGCCATCCTACAGACTGTCGGTGCTGACGAACACGAGTGTATGCGCTGTGCTAAATGCGACGTACACGAGCAGACGCCGCGGTGAGTGGACGCGGAAGCTCGACGTCGAAGGGCAGGCATTCTGGTTCCAGTGCGCAGTAGTGGACAGCGACACTGCGCGTCGCATCGCGACGGACCCGCAGCTCCCGAGCGTCGTCGTGCGGTTCGCGACGCGTAGCAGCGACTCTCGGAGTGGCGACGACAGCACTGATGATCGACTGCAAGCAGTGCCAGCAGAACACAGCGCCGAGTCGGTCGTCGTGCAGAGCAACCGCGCACTCGCGATCGCTGCGCAGGATGCAGCGCTCGTGGTCGTGCGTGCAACAGACGCCGACGCGAGCGTGGGCTTTGACGGCCGCGCTCTCGACTCGCGCGACCGCGTGCGCGAGACGCTCGCGTTTGCCACCGCGGACTTCCCGACCAAGTACGCGCACTTTGTCGTGAGCACGGCGTCGCTGCTCGTGCCGGCCGAGGTCGAGTTCCTCAAGCTGTCGGTGCACCGCGGCTTTGCCGTCGAAGAGTCGATCGATCATCTCAGCTGCATCGCCGAGAAGCACATTCGGTCGTTCATGCGCATCACGTTCGTCGACGAGAGCGGCGTCGACGCTGGCGGCGTGCACCGCGAGTGGTTCATGCTGCTGAACGAGTCGCTCGCAGCGCCGTCTGTTGGGCTGTTTGTGACTGC
This sequence comes from Globisporangium echinulatum, assembly GCA_023336405.1. Lineage (NCBI taxonomy): Eukaryota > Oomycota > Peronosporomycetes > Pythiales > Pythiaceae > Globisporangium > Globisporangium echinulatum. Next base: position 2,678 of record JAADWX010000419.1, on the reverse strand, counting down.
GAGCGCTGTCGACCAGACGTTCTACCTGAACCCGCACTCGGCGCACGACATTGGCGGCGAACATCTCGCGTACTTCTACGCAGTCGGTCGGTTGGTGGGTCGTGCACTACTGGAAGGCGAGGCGCTTGGCTTCCACCTCGCGCTGCCGCTCATCAAGATCATCCTCGGCATCCCCATGACGTTCAGCGACCTCGAGTACTTGGACCCCGAGGCGTACCGGAGCATGGTCTGGCTGCTCGAGCACAGCGATGTCGACGCGCTCGGACTCGACTTTAGCGTCACAGAGCAGCGCAGTGACGGCCACGTCGTTGTTGTGGACCTCATCCCAAACGGCCGCGACGTTGCTGTCACAGACGCGAACAAGCGCGAGTACTTGGACCGCAAGATGCGGTACTTGTTGTTCGAGAGCGTGTCGAGTCAGCTGTATGTGTTCCTCAAGGGTCTGTACGAAGTCATCCCGCAGGAGCTACTGATGCTGTTTGACGCCGAGGAGTTTGACTACCTGCTCTGTGGCTCGGACGAGATCGACGTGACGGACTGGGAGAGCCACAGCAAGCCGTCGAAGAACCTGCAACGCGCGCGCGTGCTGCGCTGGTTCTGGGAAGTCGTGCGCGAGATGCCGAACGAGTACCGACGTCGGCTACTGCAGTTTGCAACTGGGTGCTCGCGCGCACCGCTTGTCGGCTTCAAGGGCTTGACGAGCTACGACGGCCGACTGTGTCCATTTACGCTCAAAGGCGTCGCGTACGAGACGTCGGGGCAGTACATCCGGAGCCACGCGTGCTTCAATCGACTCGACTTGCCGCTGTATACGGACCGGAGCGAGTTCAAGCGCATCCTCTACGCGACCCTCGATACCGAAGCGTACGGCTTCACGACTGCGTGAGCTGCTTGGAGTGGCAAGTGAGCTGCTCGTTGTGGGGAGCTACGAACTGAACTGGCGCGTAGTAAAGACAGATCGTATACATGCATGCACGTTAGCGGCTGGTCGCAAGTAGCAAGCAGTGGATGCACAAGATGTGGGTCGTCGCTAGCCACTCGCTGAACATCTTCAGTCGCGACCGGCGCGCATTTGCGGTTGTCGCATCTTGCGCGAGGTCTCAAAGTCCAGCATTGCGCTGACGCGATGGTTTCGACTGATTGCATTCTCATGTTTCATTTGGTGTTTGTAAGTGGATGTGGGATAGTTGCCTGTGTGCTTTGGCTGCACGTTTTTGCTCACAACTTCATGGAAAGAAGGAATCGCAAGACTCGGCGTCGTGCGTGAGGCCATGACTGGGCGTGCGCACCGATAGGATGACCTGCTGTCGCGTGCCGTCGCGTGCTGCCGCGCTGGACAGCTCTCGCTCCACCACACACACTGCCGCTCGCGTCTGCGTTGCGCTCGGCGTGCTCGACCGCGCACTCGCAAAGCTGCTGCTGCTGTGACCACCCGACATGTCACCCGAGACGTCCAAGTGCATGGCGATCATACTCTACCAGCTGCTGCCCGCGCTGTTCCTTGTGCTCTGCCTCGTATTGGGCATCGGCTGTCGCAAACGGATCCGATCCGAGCTGCACGCACCGCTGCTTCCGTACGTCTGCGTGTATCCGTACTTGAGTCCTGCATACTATGTGCGTCTCGGCAGCCACACACTCACATCGCTCGCAACTTGCTGCTTCTCCAGGGACGACATGGTCGAGCATCGCGTCGACGCAGCCACACGGTGCGTGCGCTGGCGCCCTATTCCTATCGCCTACGACTAGTACTTCCGTGCCAACGCAGTCTACTGTTACGCTACTGGAGACTCACACGCGTCGTGTCGTCATTGCGCTTGTTGTCCCCAGTGACGCCGCGTTGGGCTTCATCGAGTGCGCAGGCTGTGCGTTCGAGAACTTTACGCGCTTCACGCACTGCGCGCGCTGCGGCGACGCACTACCGCAGACACACGCGAGCGCTCGGCGCGCTGCCATGGGAAGCAGACGCCACGACTATAGCAATCACCACAGCAAGTACACGGCAGCAGTGCAGCCCAAGCAGCAGTCACCGCCGCCAATCGCGCAACCGAAGCAGCTCACGCCGCAGCAAGTGCGCGTGCGACGGCGCCGTGAGTGGGTGCGCCGTCTGGGCGTTGACGGCCACGCGTTCTGGTTCCGCAGCGCCGTGTCAAACGCACAAGTGCCGCTGGGTCAGGACGTCCAGGCGCTTTCGGCCGTCGACACAGTCCAAGCGCTTGCGCCAGGCTACGTCGCGTCGTTCCAGCATGCATCGTCGGCGTCGCCACCTGCCGCGCGACTGAGTGAAGGCGGCGAGATCCCGATGCTCCAGGCGCCGAACAGCGTCGAGCCTGTCGCTGCTACAGGCAGCGACCGCGGGATCGACGACGCTGTGACGCTCGAGCTCGTTCCGGCCGCGCAAGCGGACGCTGCGCAGTCGTCGACTGGCTGCCGCATACAAGGCGACTCGACGACGCGCACGCTGCAGCACACGCTGCGCCTCGCAGCGAAGGACTTCCCGACCAAGTACGCGCACTTTGTCGTGAGCACGGCGTCGCTGCTCGTGCCGGCCGAGGTCGAGTTCCTCAAGCTGTCGGTGCACCGCGAGTTCCTGCTCGAGGAGTCGGTGGACCACCTGAGCTGCATCCAACAAGCGAACATCCGGTCGTTCATGCGCATCACGTTCCTAGACGAGAGCGGCG
>JAADWX010000418.1:0-22647 GCA_023336405.1 Globisporangium echinulatum | reverse complement strand
GTCTACATTTTGTATGTAAAAGTTGTGCATAGTTTAAGCAAGTACATGGAAGGGCCGCGAAGTGTCTTGAATTTGTATCAAGAATTCGCAACGGTCAAAGGAACGAGCGAGAAGGCACGCGAAAAAGCACATTCTCTTACAAACTGCTTTTTTTGAATCTGTGAGAATGTTTCAACCAATGTAAGAAAAATAATCTATACCATTCACTGATTTGTTGGAAACCGTAACTATTACGCAATCGGATGCACTAAACTGTGAAATCGCATTGTCCGGCAATTCTATTTCACTGCATACGCAATATGTTTACCTAATAGATTCGGTGTCCAACAAATCAGCGAATGGTATAGATTATTTTTCTTAGACATATATTAAAAACTAATTAAGCCGATATTTTGTTTTGGTGCGTTCGATCCGCAATCGTTTTGTCTTCTCTTGATGACGTTTTGAATACGAAAGAACCAAATTGTATTTTGTCATGGTTCATTATTTGTACTTTATCGGATTTTACCTCATTTTGTCTTACGGATGTTTGCACTTCATTATTGAATACGACCAAGTAATAATAGTTGTCTCCGTTCACTAACCACAGAGCACACAGAATCGGCGCTGGGAGCATCCATGTCGTTGGCACATTGAGTCGAGATCAGGGAGCGACAACGACGCCAGCTTTGCCTTTGCAGTACTCCAACATATCCAGCACATCGTAGCGTCCATCAGTTTCGCTCGCAGCACTGTAACGCATTGATGTTCGTGCATGGCAACTGAATTCAGCAGGCTGGACGCGTGCCGAGACTTTGAGCTTGTTTACTACGAGCGATATTGTGCAGAGGGGTCCCAAACGGCGACGACAAGTCGTACTGGTAGTAGCGGCAATGTCGATCCTGCTGCTCAGTTGCTGCTCGTTGGTCTCAATGTACCAAGAAGAATAGGAGGAAAGGACTGAGCAAGAGAGCGCGTGTGAGAGAGAGTGAGAGAGTGCGAGTTGGGGCAAATCACTTGGTTTTAGTATTCTCATGTCGCCCAATGCGTGTCACGTCCACTAGCTAATTCGGCGCTCGAGACGCACACCATAGCAGCTCGTACAGCGTTTGCTCGCCATCACCTCGTCGGACGACCTTCCGCAATGACTGCAGCAGCGCCCAAGACTCGTATTCCATGGGATGGCGATGCTGCGACGCCCGAGGGCCAAACGTCGATCGCAGTGCTGCTCGAGTGGCTTGGCGCACCAGGCAACAGCGACCGCTGGCGCTTTGGCGGCGTGCAGCACAGCGACGGCCGCGGCGGCCGCAGTGCACTTGGGCCGCACTTTTCCAAGATCGAGCTTGCGCGCGAAGTGCTGCAGGAGCTCGAGACGCACGGTCTCACGCACCGCCTCGCGCGCGACGTGCGCTGGAAGATCAATGCGCTGCTGCGGAGCTACACGACTGCTGCGCAGTTCCTCGCCAAGTACGAGCAGCAAAAGCGCGACGTACTGCGGCAAGCGCCGGATGTACTTGAGGCGCGACGCACGATCGAGAGCAGTGAGTCGCGCGTCATGACGCACGTTTACACGCTCTGTCCGTACTTTGACGCACTCCACCCAGTGCTCGACGGCGACGTGAGCGACCTCCAGCCGCCAGCATCAATCAAAATCAAACGTGAGGCTACCAATGCGGCAGCGTTGTGCCGCAGTGCGGTCAGCACGCACACAGACGGCGTCGACGATGTCGATGTCGTTGCCGCTGAACTCTCGGACGACGACGACGACGACGACGACGACGACGACAATCGCAGCTCGCCACGCGACCTGTTTGTAGCAATATCATGTACGCGCAAGCGCGGCGACATGGACGACACGGACGCCGACGACGACGAAGATAGCAATGGCAGTACTGACGCATTACACCGAGGCAGTGCGCGTCATCAGCGGCGACTGCAAGCCGACGCGCAGTTTACGTTGCGCCGTCGCGCGCTCGTGCTCAAGAACCTCGAGATGGACATTCAGATCAAGCGCTTGCAGCTCGAGCGCGAGACGCTCTTGCTCTCGAAAGAGCGCGCGCTGAGTCGCCAACAGCTACATGACGCAGGCGTCGCAGTATCTGATGCGGAGTCGACTGTTGCGAGCCATTCGGTCCAGCAGCCGCAGTGCTGACGGATGAAGTAAAGCGCATGTGGGATCGGCGTTCGAACGCGCCACTAGTGTCCCATGAAGCTCGACGGCTAGTGGATGCAGCACGAATCGAGCGCGCTTGAGAGAATGCGTGTGCGGGTGTGTGGGGGCATTCGACGCCAGCACACACGCGCTTGAGCGCACGACGTCCAGGACAAAGCGCAAGTTTGCTCACACCCATATAGTGCGACAGCAAGTTGGTCTGGGGGGCAGCTCGTGCTCCGTTGCCGCCCGTTCGAAAGCGAATGACTGACTGTCGTTGGGACGGTCAGCAGCAGCTCGAGGTCCGGTGAGACGCGCAGTGTTGATCGCGCCATCCAAACGACGACGACATTGTCCACCTTCGTGGCACCACCTCTCTATCGCTCGGGGCAAGCACGTCGAGCACGAACGTCGCGGCCCAGATCATAGCATGGAACAGTAGGAGCCAGAACTCGAACTTCGCGACGAGCACAACGGTCGCCAGCTGCAGTACGAGTGGATGCACTGCGACCATCGTACAGACCGAGTGGCAGCGATATTGGCGCTCTGAATGATACGGAGGGAGCTAGGTTACGTTGAGTAGACATTCGCAGTAGCATTTGCGACCGACTCTCATGTCTATCAATCGCATGCACGAACGACGCGACGCCGTACATCCAGTCTGACCGACTGACAGTTCGGCGACATCAACGAGCTCGATGCGCACGCACACTCGAGATTCTGTCGTGTGTCGTGCGAGCAGATCGTTGTTGAGCGCTCCGTCGTTGTCGGTCGCCAGTTCGCATCGCATTGAGCAATCGCGCCACGTTGACACTCACTGTGAGACATGCGCAAATGAGCTGTTGGTTTGTTGCTTTGGACTGATGAACAGGTCGATGAGTGCGCGGTAGTCTCGGAGCAACTTGGTGACCGCTCTGAACGCATCGTTGCTCGCTCTGTCGATCGATTAGCAGCGTTGCGGTGAGTGCGCTCGCCTGCCTGTGCACGCGCACACGGCGCGAGCATCATCGACTCCGTCGCCTACGCAACAGCGTCGCGTGCACTGATCGCGAGAGCCAGCAGCGACTAACGTGCATACTTCGTGTGCAGCGCGCAGCTCTTCTTCGACTGGACCGAAGACTCGCGACTGACGATGATCGGACACACACACACGCGCTGCAGTCTGTGGTTGTGTCTGCGGATTCAGCACTCGAAGAAGCAAAACCTGGATTTGCGCAATCCTGCCTCGAGTCGAGACGTCGATGACTGCCACGTGCCTTGATGCGCAGCACATCTTGGATGGTTATGACGGCCAAACAAACGCTGCAGTGTGTATGTGAGTGCGATGCGCACGATCATGTGGCGGTCAGATCATCACCATCACTTCGTTTGGACCTGCACACTTGGAAAACGCAATACCGGACTTGTATTTTACATCCTGCTGTGTTAAACAAGACAGTAAATAAGCGAACCAGCCTCGCTGTTGACGCGAGCAGCGAAACCAGAAGGCGGAGATGTGAAACCGGCCGTGGGTTGAACAACCTCGTTGATGCTCAAGGCAGCCAGCAACGTTCTCCATGACCACCTTTGCGTGTGCCTGTCGAGTGAGCGCAAAGAGGACGCGCGTGCTCCGTCAACAAGGTTCGCCCGTCCTTCCTCTCGGTCAGTCTTGCCGGTGCTGGTATCGCGTCAGACGATGAGCAGGTCAAAGACCTCTTGCGCATGGCGCAGCGCGCGGCCAACGTAGGTGAGCTGATGGGTCAGCAAGGTCTGGCTCGTGCGGCTTTTGTTGTCCAGCTGCAGGTGCAAGATTGCTGCCCCACACACGTTGGGCGCCGGTCGCACGCACCACAGAGCAAGCAACGGCATCTCAGACACACTCCAAGTGCACGATGAGTTTTGCCTGTTTTGCCACGAGATACAGTCGCAGGAGCTCACAATGCTGGTGAAACTGAGTTTGCGCAGCACAATTTGCTCTGAGCATGGTCACGGTTGGTTGGCACAGCCTGACGAGGTTATCGTTGCTGTCGTTGTCGTTGTTGTTGTTGTTGTTGTTGTTGCTTTTTGCAGGGTTCTTTTTTTGATTGTTGCAGCAAGCGCTGCTTGGTGTTGCGCAGCTCGCTTGGTCAGCGCATGTCCGTGCGCCTCCTACCGCGTGAACACGATCCGGATCTCGTCATTACACACACATCGGTGGTTGAGTCGATCAGCCTGCACTCATGGTGCAGCTGCAGTCCTGTGGTTGCGCACTCAGACGTCGTGCATCGCAAGGTGGCGCTCGCATCAGCAGCGGCTAATCGATGGAGTGCGTTGTTGCCGTCCAGACTCGTGCACGGCGAGTGTAACAGCACCAGCAGTTCGGAGCGAACATGGCGTGCATTCCAGCCTCAACGTTGTGAGCGACCATCGAGCCGTCCTTGCACATTCGACTCGGTGCAGCAGCACAATGATACAGTTTGCGAATGTGATTGCTGCTGCTGCGCGAGCCTGTGAGCTGAGGCAAAGTAGCGGCAGGAGATCCTCGTTGAAGCGTGCGTACCAGCAGGCTCAACGAGCTTGGACACAGGCATCAGCGACCCTAGTGACGACTGCGTCGCGAAGCGCAGCTGGCGCAAGATCGTTTTGACGTGCTGGCTGCCTCAGCTGCGAGCTGTCTGATCTCGTTGAGATCGAATCAGCAAGCGCGGCTGCACGCCGAGAGAAATGGATCGAGCGACTAAAACTACGATGCCAATGATGCCAACTTGGGGGTAGCAAGACAGGTTGAAGCGCGCACATTTTGCAAGACGTTGATATGGTCAATTGATCGATTGTCGACAGCAGTGTGAGTGTTCGCTGTTGGGTACTGGAGGTGGAGGTGCGCAATGAACTTGCTGCCGCCAACTCGCGTTTTGATGGCGAAGCAACGAGTAAACAAGCAGTTGTGAGTTCAGAATGAACCAGCTTCGGTTCAGTGCAGTGTGGATTCACGGATCCCTCTCAGTCTCGCACGTGTCCACAAAATCACTTAATATGTGTATGGTCAGTGCACACGTTGCGCCTCTGAACGCTCGGTACGCGGGTTTTTGTGCTACCACTCATCGCGTCTGGAGCAAGCGTGGGACGTGGGACATCCAGGCTTCAACCTCACATAGATACATGGGGATGCGCACGAAAGCACCGCCTGCCTGCCACGTGAACAAACAACAAGTCCATAATGAATGCATCCGCGAGGCTATCGAGCTGGTGATCAACTCGAAGCGTGCTCAAGGTGTTGATACAGCATCAAAGTGAGAGAAGAAGAAGGAGAAGTGCGATGCGATGTGGATGATGAAGTATGATTGGGTGGGTGGGTTGTTGTAGCAGTGTTGTACTAGTACACGCCAGCAATAGTACTTGTGTCGACCTAGTGGGTGCAGCTTCTACCTGCTCGCTACTCCTGGCAACATCACATATTGGGGCCAGTGCCGAGGGTTCACTCGTGCTGCTGCTCACGCGCACTTGATGCTGATGGCGACTGCGTGCGCTTGCTTACGACCGGACTGATCTGTTTTGATCGAGATGCTCGAGATGCGAGCACCTCAAGTCAACAAGTGCTCGCGGTCGCTGTCGGCAGGCGCGAAGACACCTTCACTTTGCGGTCGCTTGCTGATTACTACAGTCGATTTATCCGAAAGGCTTTGCTCTCATCCACATGCACACACATGCCTACCTGCTGGTCGTGGCCACATGATGCATTGCTGGTCGTGGTGGTAGGTAGGTTTACCAGCAAAACACATGCAGTGTGCATGTTTGCCAGCAAGCTAGCCAATCTGCAGCTTCAGCGTCAACATGGGAGAGAGCAATAGTGTCTGCAATGACGCCGATGCCGCAAGATGCAAAAGGGAGAGACGACCTTGCCATACAACATCACACTGCTTCGTGTAGCAACTGCAAAATGCAGCAACAACAACAACAGCAATAGCAACAATAACAATTGTCACTTGCGATCGGGACGTGCGTAGGTAGTAAAGTACGTAAATAATGAGGATCAGCCAGACCGCTCTGTTGCTCGCTCGATTGCTCTCAGGCCCTCTCTAGTATGTGTGTGTATTCCTATAGCTCTACTGTTGTTTGCACATCCACGACCATCCATTTCATGCTGCCGTCTTCTTCGGTACAAGCTTTGTGTTGTGAACATCACAAAAGACGCCGCGGCGGATCGTCGTCGCGCACTGCGACGCCTGGCACTTGCGGCCGCCGCCGTGCGAAAAGCACTTGCCATTGCCGCGGTCTTTCTTGTCGCAACCGTCGACAGTGCACGACCGCACACCGCCGTGGAGGTAGCAGTAGCCGTTGCGCTGCGTGCCTTTTTCGCAGCCGTCGTGCAAACAGCGCTTGCCGCCGCCATGCGCGCGACAGAACCCACCTCCTTGCGAGCTCTTGGAGCAGCCGTCAAAGCTGCACCGTGCACCGCCGCCGTGGCCTTTGCAGAGGCCGTTCGACTGCGCGCGCTTGTCGCACAGGTCCATGCGGCACGGCTTGCCTTTGATCCATCGACCGTCCTTGTTCAGGAACGTCCCAGGCTTGCGCGTCATTGGCATCTTGATCGACGACGTCGGGATCGAGATCGTCATCTTGACACGTGCGTTTGGAGCCGTCGATGTTGTTGTTGGTACTGAGGCTGGCAGTGGCAATGGCGTCAGTGGCTTCGCTCGTGGCGTAATGAGCGACTCGACGTCGAGGCTGCCCATGATCGCATCGACGAGGTCCTGGTCGCTAAAGACCGAGCTGAGCGACCGCGCCTTTTCGACAACGTCGAGTCCCGGACGGTACTCGAACGGCTCGAGCTCGCAGTTGTACGCAACGCAGTGGTCGATCGCGTTGCGCGGCGTTGTCTTTGCATGAGCACGCGCTTCAAAGAGCGACGGCAGCGTCTTGGGCGTTGCGATCTTGGACGCAAGCGCTGGGAGCATCGGTGTCGTCGTTGGCTTGCTGCCGGTCATTGCGAGACGGAGCCACGAGTCCATCGCTGCGTCCGATGCGTGCGTGTACACGGGCGGGAGCATCGACGTGTCGACCGGCGAGTCGGGCTGGCTGCTACGAACGTCAAACATTGCTGGTGCTGTTGTGAAGATGAATGGATACGCTAACGAGTGCGTGAGCGCGCTGACCCGCAAGTGTGTGCGAGGACAAGCTGGGCGGTGGTGGTGTACAGCGTGTCGTGTGGGCGACTGCAGTCGGATTCGGAAATGGGCGACAGCGAGTTGCGAGTTGTTGAGCAAATGGTGCTTGCTGGGTCGTCGTCTGTTGGAGCGCGCTTTTGCTGCCAGCCTTTGCTGCCAGCCGGACACAGGACGGGGCAGGGGGCAGGTGCCGTGGGATCCGCGTAGTGGCTTTTCCCTCGTGCAACAATCACTCCTCGTACTTACAGACGCCTGGCCTTTCTTTCTCTCTCCCCCAACCAGCGTCGCTCGCTCGCCGTCTCGCTCTGTTCTTGCTCTTGCTCGCTTTCAGTAGACAGACCGATGACTGTGTTTTACCCCAACTGTGTGTATGTGTGTGAGTGCAATGCAGGACGACAGCAACGCAAAAGTCGGGCGAGACGCGGGCAGCAGCGAACAGGTGGCAGAGGTTTGGTTTGTCGTTCAGCGCTGAGATGGCTCGTCGATATGCCAGCGGACTTGTAAGTGTCAAGCGCTTTTCTTTTGTACGAGCGCTGTGCTTTTTGCGAACATACTCAAAACAAGTGCTGCAAAGTACTTGCATTTGTTTCAATACAAGTCCGAACTACCACATAGATTCAGAGCCAGCGCGTGCGCTTACGATCGATGCGACCGCGAGTACTGGCGTTCAGAGGACATCAGTGCGCACGCACCGCCCAAACGACATCACACGATCGGTCAGTGCGAGCACGCATCCACGCAGCGACAACAACAACCGCCAGCAACATTTGCCCACCGTTTGCTCGATTGCTCGATTCGATTGCCCATATCGGTCGCTCGATCGCGCAGTGGCAACTTGCGCGGTGTGTCGCGTGTATGAAGCTAGCAAGTCCAACAGTCTAGCGCCGCGCACTGATCTTCGATCCCATATCTTCAGTTCCTTCGGGGATTCGATCAGACTTGAGTCCATGCGTGTGTTGTTGTCGCTGAGGATGAACTACTGTTGCGAACGATCTATTGTGATCGATGGCTTCTCCTATTGCCGTTCTCGCCGCTCGATTGTTGTTGTCAAGTCTCGCAGTTGACAATGCGAACCTCGTAACCTCGCAAAAACAGCAACAAGATCCAACAAACCGAGCACGACGAAGCGAAGCAGAAGAATAGCAACAATGGCTTGTGACTGTTGGTGGCGTCCTACTATATGGCATGCAAGAGCAGCTCGAGCAGCGAGAACTCCTCCGAACGAACGCAAGCGAACCTGGCACATCGGGCTGATTCGTTTCTCGTTTCAGTAGTTCCAAGTGATTGCAGTCTCGCTTGCTCGACCTCAAGCAACGAAGTAGTTTGGTGCAGGCACATCGAGTGTACTGGTAAAAGTCCGCTCGCCACCTCTTTACGGACGGCTAGTTTACGCTTGAGACGGCGACGGCAGCTGGTGCAGCATGATGTCGCCGACAGGTCGCTCGCTTACGCAGCAGCAACAGTTAGGGATCCTTGCAACAGAGAAAATAGATCTCGGCGGAGCTGTGCGCCTGGTCGATCGATCGACACTGCGTGCAGCGGCTGGAGCTAACTTGCCACAATGCTGTCCTGATCGAGATAGTACAGACGCCCCATCTCGGCGAGGACAGCGTCGAGAACTTGCGTGCGCATGAGTGATGTGATGTCAGGTGAGCGAGTAAACAAGCTCGAGCTCCTCGACGTCAAGAACGCACTCCAAGCGATGCGCAAAGCGTCCGTGAGAAGTGAAGACCGTTGCTGCCATGCACGCAACAGCAGCAGCAACAGTGACGACAACAACAGCTTGCACGCATCGCGTTTGGCAGATGCCACCTGCTAGCCGGTTGGTTGATTTTTCTTGTTTCTATTCTTCATCGAGACGCAGTGATGTTGATCTGCTGCTTGCGACCCAAGCGAACCCAGCGTGGCAGGCTGGTGATGACTGCTGGCAATATCTCCATCTGGTACATGCACACATGATGCTGCGCGCTTCAGCTGGTGCTGACGACAGTCGCCATGGACTGCCAGCAGCCAGCTATCGTTGTCCAGCTGACGCCGAAAGCATTGGTCGCGAACCAAGACTTGTGCAAGGATTCGTGTCCTGAAAATCTAGTATAAAAGCTAAATTTCATAGAGTTCAGCACCCTGATAATCACCACGAGTTACAAATGGCTAGATTTGCAGCGGGAAAAAACAGTGGCCACACTCAAAGCGGAAGCAAGATCGATTGCAGTTCGGCAAGTCCGGCGACAGACAAAGCAGGCAAGCATGCACTGTGACGCAAGATCACTGTATCCTCTATTTAGACCTATGTTGCCTGGTGTTCCGTTATCTGCAAGATCTCGCACAGTGCGAAGGCAACAACAACAACAACAACAGCAAAATTGACACTTGTGTTCAGCAGCAAAAGTCGATTGTTTTATTGGCGGCAACGGATATTTACATGCACAGTGGCACGATTGGCAGCACCGCTTGGGCACACACGCACCTGCTCGTGCTTGTGCGTCATAGTCTGTCAAACACACACACCAGCATGACGCTCGATCGCGCGGCACAGCATCTGCTAGAGACGATCACGAATCGAGGCATCTGGCCGAGTGCGAATGTTGAGTGCTAATGCCGACAGCAAGAGCTCTCGCATCAGCGCGCGCACACACACATCTTCTGCAGGATCGCCACTGGCACCAAACCCGTGAAGACCAGCAACACAATCGATCGTTGATCTATCGCGACGCAAAGGCCATGGCATGTGATGTGACTTGTTCGACAGGCGGCTTCAACGTCGATGTTGATCAGCGCAAATCGCAGTCGCGACCGCATCAACCGTGCCAAGTACTAGTAGAACGCAGCGATTGTTTTGTCGATAAATTGGATCGCTCACTTTGTGCTGTACTGCCTCGCGACGTCATGCGAGGCCTATACACGTGGCGCAAACAAAGACGCCATCTCCAGGTCGAGCTTGCGATGCTGCGTGCCATGGACTGAGCAGCACTCGACGTGGCGCTCGCTGCTCACACACAGGGCGGTCGATGCACAAGCGGGTCGGAGAGAGCGAGCACATGTGCGAGTACGCACGGATCCAAAGCAGATGCACTCAACGGAACCATCAAACTCATCAGTCCAGAGGATGTGACTGGTGCTGAAAATACTGGTCTCGGTTCAGTACGAGGTGCTTCGGTGTGGTCAGTGGCTGGATTCACTCGTCTTGTCTCTGCGGCACTTCTGTTTCCACTTGGCATTCGCTGCACGTCAGGCACACACGCACACATGTCAGCTGGCATGCTGCCGCATCGCGTGCAGAGTATGTCGATGCGCATGAGCAAGTGACCATCGCTGCTGTTGCGATGTACCAAAAGCCACAAGAGCACGCGTTGCTTGTGATCCTTTGGGTGGAGCTCGAGACTGCCGTTGCATCGCGACCGACACACTCGGCACGAGTGCACAACCAAACGTGAGCGGCTTGCATCGTGTCCACTCGACGGAGCGCGATACGAGCGATGCACGAGGCATCTGCGCAGAGTGTATTATCACACAATCAACGCTGGACGTGCACATGCACGCTCGTTGGCGCTTGTATGCCTACACGCACTCGACACCTCTCTCTACCATCCACTCGGTTCGTAGCAGTTGCTACTCGTTGTGTACATGTATGATTGCGATCCTCGATAACTGCGAACGAGCGAGTGCGAGGCCTCCACCGCGTGCGCTCCGGATGGAATGGCGCGCTGGGAGCTTCTTGTGATGCCACGCGTCCAACGATGATCGCAATCGGGTGGTCGAGCCGCGCGCAGTAGCGACTGCGACATTGTCGGTGCGTCAACAGCAGCTTTGGATCACACGGACGAGAACTGCGTGCGATGTCACTCAACTGCGTGTCGCTTGCGGAGCGCAACTCTTATGTCCGCGGTCCAGTCAATGGCACAAGGAGGAGGAAGCCATCATCACAGGAAATCATACTCGACTGCCTACTTCCTGTAGACGGATGCCTGTGTTCGTCCAACCATTGCATCCTGCAGCGTGTGTACGCGTTGATTGCACAGGTGATCGATCGCGAGAGCGTTTCAGAAGCACGAACGCGTGGCATAGCGAGGAACAGAGCTGAGTATCAAAAGGAGCAAGCGCGGTCCTCGGTGGTAGTCGCATCGCGACAGCGTGCGAGACACGAGATCTCATCGAGCAAAGGCTGTGACGACGCGGCCAGCGCGCGTGTCGAATGCAGTCTGGCGCTGAAGCTAGTGATGCTATGTGTGAGAGTGCGCAAGTGCGAATACCGTGTGTGTTTGTGCTTGCAGAGATACGTCATCAATGTCGTTCTGGCATCGAGCTTCCTCGCACGTGTGAGTCGTGTCGACGCGCTGTTGTCGCACATATATGTTGGTAGAACACTACGCTTGCTCTTTGCTCACGACATCCAACGCAATAGGTGCGCAAGTGTTGAGTCGTTGATCAAAGGTGCTGCCGAGCACTGCGAACCAATATCGTTGGGTGATGTTGGTATCCAATGCTCATGGAATCGCAGTGACTGGTGCACGATCTCGTACTTATAACGAGTAACACAGTGCATCGAGTGTACCCATTGCGGGTTCCTGATATCGTATTTACAGGAGCATGTACAATGCCGTATGTAGCCATCCCATCGTGATGAGCTATTGATCGGTCGTTATCATCTCTACCTGATCCACACTCGTGGTCGCCGCCAGTGCTCATCCAAGTCAGACAACGTAAGGAGCGCCTAACACGCTTGCAGTTTGTGTTGTCGCTCACATAGGCTATCGCTACGTGCTGTGTTCGCCAGTGCGAAGGAAGGCGAAGACAAAGAACAACGACGAGAACAAGAGCGTGATCATGCGGATGGGTATGTAGTTTGCTAGTGTCACTCAGTCGCTCTGCGTCCGTGTGGCACGCCAAACAAGTTTGTGGGTCTGTGTAGTTTGAGCGAGCGCGTTCTCCACGTGCCTGTCCATTCCATCGCATGCATCTGATAGCAAACACGCAAGGGTGCAAGAAAGCAAACGTCCTGGCGCTTGTTGTCGAAGTAGTTCGATTTCGATTCGATTTCGCTGCAGCTGCTGTTGCTGTCGGACGTACTTCAAGATGCTGCCAACAGGAGCGAAAGTTGCCTAGTCGGCACGTTCACGTGGCTAGCGCTAGAGTCGTCTTGCAATGGACGTCTACGCAACATCATCTGAACAACACGTGCGTGGACAGATCAACACGCATTTGCGCGCGATATACGAGGGTTCTCTCCCACCAACATGCACCTCAAACAGTCGTGTTCGTTCGTGTGCGGCTCAGAGTTCACTCCTTCTCGCAGTGGCGGCGACTTCACGCTACCGAAAGGCATGACGACGCTACTCTTGCATTCTGTGTGGGAGAGAGCGAGCATGCACTTGTTTGCTTGCAGTCGCGCCGCTTCGCTGTTGCAAGTCGATCGTCATGCAATGAAGTGCATGTGCTCACTTGGGCGTGTCACTTGGAGTCTACTGCTGCGTCAAACCAGCGTCGGCTCCAAGCGTCGTCACGATGGCGGCAGAGAGAGCAAAAAGTGAATGCGAGATTCTGGTGCCGACCCTGCAGTTGGAGAAGATCGCCATCAACATTCACTTTTTCATGCCACGTGATGCGCATCACTTTGCGGAGGAATACTTGCTTGCGGCAGAGAGAGCGAGTCCCACTTTCGAAAGCAAAATCGAACGTTGACCGCCAAAGCGAGTGCGCTCTCGAGCTGATCCACGTGATATCGAACGTTGACCACCAAAGCGAGTTGCACTCGAGTCGATCCACGCGATCCACGTTGACCCACGTTGCAGCAGCCACATGCTGTGGACATGGATGGATGTATCCATATTGGCAGCGTTCAACAACAGCGTCGAACACAGCAGCAGCGAAAACAATGCTCGAGTCGGGTCATCCGCAACAGAACACATCGCGCAACACCGCGAGTCGCCGCAGCGTTATCGATGCTGTTGGTGGCGGTGCCCGTTTCAGCAAGCAGCGTGGCTTCATGCACATGCGTAGCACAGTAGTAGCATCCATGGCACAGAGCACACGACGCACACTTGCAGCGCTCATTCTAAACGACACGCACACGCAGACGGTGCTGTGCGCACGAGCAGTCTGGGTCCTCGACCTCCACGATTTATTGCTGGCCACTCGCAAGTCGCATCCACACATCTTGGTCCTGCATGGACCAGCACTGCTGGACAGATCGCTGGTTCTCGGACGCGTGGCATCGCCGCTATCAGAGGGTATTGTCAGCCAGAACTGTGTTTCCACGACGAGCATGATCACTCACTAGATGAAGAACGGAGATGGAGGTCGACGATTGGTTTCTGGGCAGCAAGCGCAGCCGGGGCTGCGTTCGCAAGGCAGGCTTCTTCAGGGTTCTTGTGCGATACTTGGATTCATGCCTTGCTCCAGCAGCACCTGATCACAGACAGCTCTGGGTCTACGCGAGGGACTTGGAGACCAGGCAAATCTCGAGATCTGTCGTCCTTGGGTTGCTGTCACTGTGCTGCAATCTGAACGGGGTTGCTTACCTTCGTGACAGCGTCAAGCACGCCGCAACAAGCTCGAATGCCGTTGACGCGAGATAAGCATCCTCGTGTGCAGTCGTTGTACGCTCGTGAGTACCAGGTGGCAAGTACAGTCAGCCAGTAAGCTTGCAAGATGTTGCTGAAAAATTGCAGCAGCATACAAACTCCGAGTACAGTGCAGCCGCACCGAGCGGCTGGTGCAATCACAGCCATCCAGCTGGCCGTATGTCGGTTGATCCACTGCAATTGTCCAGTCGGGCTACACGTGAGGGTTCGTGCTTGCTTTGTGTAGGTTTGTACACTAAGCAATTGAGACAAGTATACCGCAATCCTCCATCTCACGAGTCGCTCGAGCTTGCAGCCGGTAGTATGTCGCTATCATCGTCGTCATCGTCATTGAGCGCTTGGCGACCACAGCTCTCTTCTTTGGCTTGCAGCTGTGCTTGGCTACGATTTCCACGTCCCGAAATCAAAAACGCGCTGAAGCCAACCAAAACGTATAAGGTCGGAATGAGGCGCGAAAAAAAGAGCGAAATATTTGTAGCCTGTGCAGGAAAAGTGCGAATATCGAAGCAAGCATACAAAATGCAGGTACATGCGCGCAACCAAACGTGTCCATCTCTTGTAGGTACGAATCACAGAAGGAAAATGTGTACATAGTTGAAACGCCATTCTCGCGCAAATGTGGCTTCCTTTTCTCCTGGATTCGGGCACTGCAGATGGATCGCAACGCGCAGCTGGTGTCGTGTCGCAGCCGACATGCATGTTGCCAGTCCTTCTCTTTGCTGGCAACAACAACAGCAGCAGCAGCAAGCAAATAGCAAAAGCAAAGGTTGCTGTTGTTTTGCCGCTGCACGCCGCGCGCCAGGTTGCCCACTTTTCGTTCGGCGGCAGAGAACACACACGATGTTCCGCTCCGCGCCATTGCCGCTCAACCAGCAACATTACGCCCACGTGCATGCACACCACCACACGACAGCATCGTCGCTCAGTAGCAGCTCGGCCGCAGCGACCGCTGCTGCGTTCCAGTACTTGCTCCAACAGAATGCACTGCACGCACAACAACAACAGCAACAACAGCAGCAGCAGCACGCTGCAACGCATGCGTACAACACAACAGCGCTCTTCCCGCTCCAGCCCTCACGCTTTGGCATTGCGTCAGATGACAACGATGTTAACGATGACGACGGATTCCCGACGCTCTGGTACGACCCCGAGCCGGACGAGAACATGCGTCTGAGCACCTCGTCGAGTCTGTCAGGTGCCGACTATGCGACAACGTCGGACGAGTACGACGACGAGTACGACGAGCCTACGATCGAACCGCCACCGAGCAGCACGAACTCGCTGTTGTTCGAACCGCTCGAGCTGCCACCAAAGAGCACGGGCAGCACCGGGAGCTTCTCGCTCGAGCAGACGCTCAAAGACGCGTTCCTCAACTACACGCCCGAGCCGTCGCCACCCTCGAGCGCAACGCAGCCCGTGCTGTCGCCAGCTTTGCTGCGGAGTCTCGGTAGTAACAACAGCAGCAACAGCAACAGCCAGCGCAGTGCAGGACTGTACAACAACAATGGGATGTGGCCGTCAGCATCGCACGAGTACGCGCACCACACAAGCAGCAGCGCGAGTCCACCGACGAGCAACTCGAGTCTCTTCAACGCACTCCTTGGCTTCCAGTCGGCGCCGTGGCTCGCCGGCGAGTCAACTGCATCCTCTAGCTTTGAGCAGCTGCACGAGAGCCAGCCCCAAAGCCAGAGAGAGAGCCAGCACGCAAACTCGAACTCAAACTACCAGAGCATGCAAAAGCTGCTGCTGTCGACGACAGCACCGTCGAACAATAGTACGAGTGGGTTTGCAGCGTTTGACAGCGTCGCGCCGCTCTGGATCTCGACGTCGATGCTCTCGACGCCGACGTCGCAGCTGCTGCCACCGCCACCAAACGAGCGCAAGCGGTCGAACAAGGCTGTAAAGACCCGGCGGCCGCGCAAGACGCCGGTGCGAACGTCGTCAACTGCTGCAACTGCACTCGCACTGTCGCTCGCTGGGCTCTCGCGGTCTGAAGTACCAACGAGCCACTACAACAACAATGGCGCGCACTCGCCAGCGCGATCGGTCGGTAGCGACGACTCGGAGTCGACGCTGTCGGCAGCTGAGAGCAATGGCGACAACAAGTGCACAAAAGGCAAAAAGTGCGTCGAGCCCGGCTGTGCGCGCCGCGCGCAGTCGAACAGCCGCTGCAAAGCCCATGGCGGCGGTGCGCGGTGCCAGTTTGCTGGACCCGGCGGCTGCGTCCGCAGTTCACAGGGCGGCGGGTTCTGCCGTGCGCACGGCGGCGGCAAGCGCTGCGAGTTTCCAGGCTGCGCGCGCGGCCAGCAGCGCAAAGGCCGGTGCTACGTCCACGGCGGCATCCGCAAGTGCCAAATGGGCACGTGCGAGAAGAAAGATCGCGGCAACGGTTTTTGCATCTCGCACGGCGGTGGCAAGCGCTGCGAGCACGCTGGTTGTTCGCGCGCAGTGCGGCGCGGCCTGCTCTGTCAGCTACACGAGAGCGCGAGTTGAGTCGTTAGGTCAGTCAGTAGCAGTACTCTGTACGAAATTAGCTGGAATCAATTATTGTTGACATTGCACACCAATATTTGCACTTGATATACTGTATTTTTGTGTTTTTGTTGGCAGGTCCAACAGCGAGCAGCTCAATGTTGTACATGTTGTATACGTTCGGCAACACAAACACAGGTGACACACTTATTTTTATTTCATTGTGCGTGCACGAAGCGGGTTGCATGTACTTCATCACAGCAACCCGCTCCATTTCTCTTTCTCTCCCTCAGTAGTTCTTCGTCTTCCATCCATTCATGCTTCATGCGATGCTGCGCTCAACGCGACGTCACCTGGGCAACTGAGACTGCTGCCTTTGTTTCTGTTTGTACACATCATGTTGTCCAAATGGATTCCTTACTGACCGTAGTAGTAAACAACACCGTCTGCCGTTAGCCGAGGTACTCGGTCGTCTGCGTACTGCCGTTGCTGTAGAGCCGCGATAGGCGATTGCCAGTGCGACCTCCTGCGCGCGCCGACACGATGCTGTTGTTGCTACTGCGCCGTTCGTGGTGCAAATGCTGCTGCTGGTACTGCAGCGCGTCGACGTCCGTACCACTCGGCGACACATTCGACGCACTCCATCCGTGACCGCTCGTCGTTGTCGCTGTCGTGGCGTTAGGCGGCCGCCGCTGCATCGTGATCGGCATCGGTGGCGGCAACTCGCCAAGCGAGCCGCCTGCTGTATCGAGTCCAAGCTCGCCGCTATCGACGCCCGATACAAAGTGCGTCAGCGACGACCGCGTCGACGACGATGGCGAGTACAGTCCACCGTCGCTCAGCATGTCGTTCGCTGTCGTATTGCCAGTCGTCTGTCGCATCCGCCGCTGGTCGCGTCGCCGCTGCCGCTCGATTTGCTGCGCCTGCGTGCGTAAGTACGTCACAAGCGCATCGGCGCTCTGCTCAAAGCCGATCGACGCGTTAAAGTGCTGGATCACGCACCGCGAGAACGTGTAGCGCTTCGCGAGGTCGAGCGCATGGAGCGACAGCAGCAGTGGCACAATGAGCTTCCCGCGGTCTTCCGCAAACGCGAGCTGGTCGGCGAGCACGTCGCACTTGGCCGACAGCGGCGACACGACGACAATGACAGCCGCGCAGCCGAGGATCGCGTCTTTCGCTGCCATCTGCCGCGCCTGGACCGACATGCTCGCAACGTCGTGCTGCGTTGCTGCTGCATTGCCACTTCTATTGCTCGTTGCGCTGTGTTGTGACATGCGCTCTGCGCGGCGTCGTGCGTCATTACTGCTACCTGTTTTGCGCCGGTACGAGTACTGGACAGCAGGCACGGTCGTGTCGACGACGCACCGCACGCCCTGCTTCCCGAGCGTCGTCTTGAGCCGCTCGCAGAACGACTTGTGGTAGTCGCCGTTGGCGATAAAGACGTACGACGATGTGGACGACAGTGTTGTTCGTACAGGCAATGACGCATCAGCGAGTACGTCGCGCGTGCTGCTGCTACGCATCACATCGCCGTTGTCGACGTGACCGCCACTACGACGCTGGATCCGCCCAGCAACTCCGTCGCGGCGCTTGGTGCGTTCGTCCTCTGATCCGTCACTGTTGTCGCCATCAATCGAGTCGCCGTCGCGCACGATCGCTGTGCTGCGCTTGAACAGTTTGTGGCGACTCTGCTGCTGCTCCATGCGCATGCGGTGCTCTTCAATCTGGTCCTGAATGCCATCGAGCAGCAGCCGCATGCAGTGGCGAAACTTGTCGTCGTCGTACTCGTGCGTGTCGACTGCTGCGACTGCTGCTGGCTCGACAGTGTCAGCATCACTACCGACTGCAAGCACCGAGTCGTCAGCGTCGCCACCCGCGTGACTGCTGCGCTTGAGCGACACCGACGTGCGTGTCGGCGGTCCGTCATTAGCGCTATGACGCGGCATTACAGCTGCTCGAAAGTCGACGATCTGGCGCGTCCAGAGGTACACCTGGAGCTCCTCACTAATCTCCATGTCCTCGCACTGGATCGCGACGACTGGGACGTTTTGCATCTTGGCGAACGCGAGCTCCTTCATGCACCACTGCGACGATGGGTAGTCGGCCGTAAGCATCGCGAGCACGAGCGCACTCGACTGGATGCCAGCTGCAATCTCCTGGCGCCACACCGCGCCGCCGGTGATGCCGCTCGGGTCCATCGAGTCGATCCACGTCGTGACGTGCGCGCGCTCGAGCGCGTCGCGGAGCTTCCGTGCAAGCGGCGCGTGCGCGTGGCAGTAGCTGATCATCACGTCGCGATGACCGGCCTCTTTCTTGATCGCGTACCGCAGCGAGCTCGAGCCTGCACAGTCCATCGCGCGCTGCCCAAAGACGTTCGTAGCCGTCAGACTCAGACCAGCGCGTACAAACAGCACGGCCGCGCTCTCGTTGTGCTTGCGCAAAGCGACGTGAAGCGCACTGTCGCCGTTGCTTCGCCGCGTCGCAAACACGTCGACGCCGTGGCGTCTTAACAGAGCAAAGAGCTGCGGGTCGAGACTCCGCGCGAGCGACGCGTGCTGCTGAGGGAGCATCTCTTCATGCTCGGGCTCGCGGTCGCGGCCACCACTGCCGTCGCCATTGCGATCGTCAATGCCGCTGGCAGTCGCAGGCGTCGTTGCAGTCGACATCGTCGTGCATGCGCCGGCGGCGCAGATGCACAGGATCGGGTCGCCCTGGACGTCGCGCACGTTGCAGTCCGCGCCGTTCGCGAGCAGCAGTTCCGCTGCTTTCACGCGGTTCAGCACACAGGCCCAGACGAGTGGCGTGCGGCCAAAGACGTCCTTCGCATCGACGCGTGCGCCGTAGCGCAACAACAGTTTCATTGCGCCAGTCTCACCGCGCATTGCGGCCCAATGGAGCGGCGTCCGGCGAAAGTAGCCCGTGACCTTTTCGCCAAGACAATTCGGGTCGGCGCCGTGCTCGAGGTAGAACCGCACGTCGTGCTTGCGGCCGCGCGCTGCTGCGTCGTGGAGCGGCGTGAGCGCCATGTCACCGCCGTATTTTTCCATCTGCCGCGCAACTGCGACGTTGCCAGTCAAGCGCGCGACTTCGAACGGCGTGAAAAAGATGCCGCGGCCCGGGACACACAGCGGACTCGCGTCGGCGTCAAGTAGCAGACGCGCGCACTCTTTGTTGTTGACCCAAAAGAGCGCCGGCGTTGCAAACTTGCGGTGGCTCGAGAGTGCTGCGAGGTTCGGATCCGCACCGTATCGGAGCAATAGCAACACCATGTCGGTGTTGCCCATCGACACAGCGACGTGCAGTGGCGTGAGCAGCGTCGACGACAAGAGCCCGACGGGTCCAAACACGCGCCGCGTGCGGTCGACTGAAAAGTGCGACCGCTCGAGGAACGACACAATGTCAAACAGGAAGCGGTAGACCCACGAGATGTTGAGCTTAAGGAGCTCCATCTTTTCGAGGTGATGGACGTCAAAGTGACCGGCGCCAAGCAGTTCTTCGACGACTTCGGTCTGGTCAAACACGACGGCAACGTGCAGCGGATTGCGCTGGCACTGCGCAAACACGAGCGACCACGTACTGCTGCTAGCTGTATGGTCGCCGTACCACAGTGTTGCAAACTCGGGCCCGTCGAGTGCAATCGCATCGGCAACGAGCGCACGGACGCGGTCGACGTCGCCGCTCTTCGCTGCGCGATAGAGCGCTTTCTGGACCGCGTGGCGCTGTTTTGTATGGCGCGAAGCAAAGAGCGAGACGCGAAACGAGCTCTCGACGTAGTCAAAGCGCGCGCGGCCGGGGAGGCACCCGCGCTGGAACAGAAAGTGTTCGTGGAGGCGATGGAAGATCACGATCTGGTGCCACCGGAGCGAGTACGCAAATAACCCGATGATTTGCGCAATCACAAATGCCACGAAATAACCTGCTGGCAAGTCGGTATAGCAGTGCGCTGTGAGCGTCAGTAACCCGTCGCTGTTTGGGTACACGAGCATCCCGAACGTGACGATCAAATACGGGATTTCAAAAATCACGAGCAGCTCGAGGACCGTGAAGAGGTACGTCTTTTCGTACTGCGGCTCGTCGTCGTCGACTGCAATGCCGGATGCAGCAGCTGCGCCATTAGTTGTCGACGCGAGCGACAGCACTTTTGGCTGCGTTGCCACAGTCGTTGTTGCTATCGGAGCTGTTGTTGACGTCGCAACAGCCCTTACAACCGTCTTCTTCTTTCGAAAGAGCTTGCACATTGGGAGGTTAAATGCGGGAAGACACAACAACACGTTCCCAATGAGCGAGTACGAGAACAGCTCGAGGAACTCTTGCGAGAACTCGTGGCAGCGCGTCGCAGCGCCGTCGGCTCCGAGAAACAGCGATAGTACGAACCGATTCAGTGCGAGCCGCAAGACAAAGACTGCGATGATCAACGCCGAGTTCGAGATCATCGCTGAACACAAGAACGTGTTGCTGTCGTCGCGCTTGAACCACGGCAGTAGGACCCAGAGCAGCCGTCGTAGGCGCGTGTAGAGCCACCATAGACGCCGGACGCGGAGCCGCCCAGTTGCGTCCATGTAGTAGTGCGACGACGGCAGTGCGCTGCCGGTTGTATATGTACGACCACGCGATTGGCAGCGTGGGCCGTGTGGACCTTGTGGATCGTGTGAACCACGCGACTGGCACGAGTCGCACGCGTCGCTTTGCGTCGAGTGGCGCGAGCCGTTCGTATTGCTGCCGTCGCTCACGTCGCGATGGCTGTGGCTCGAGAACGACGACTGCGACGGGAGCCAGAACGTGGCTGGGCCGTCATTGTTGGCATCGTCATCGTCGCTATCGTCGTTGGTGCGTGGTGCTGGGCAGTACGAGGCGCCAGCAGTCGGCGTCAGGACCTGAAAGTACTCGCACGCACTCGGCTTGGCGACGGCTGCATCAGCTGCGATACTGCTGCTGTCGTTGTTGGCGGTGGACGATCCAACGACGTCGTCGTTCAGGTCGAGCACGAGGTCGCGTGCGCTGCTGTTGTGACTGCGATTACTGCTATTACGCCTACGGCTGCTGCTGTGGCGCGGTGTGCGGTCGAGTGGCAGCGCGAGCTCGTGCTCGAGGTCTATCTGCGTCTGCTGCTGCTGCATGGCTGCTGTTGCGGGCGGTGCAGCGGATCGCGAATCCAGCTGTCGGTCAGTGTCACGAGGCACTCACTCGCTCGCTCTCGGTCAGCGCAGTGGTGTCACGTGCGAAACGGCAGAGACTGCACGGCAGGCCGTTCCAGTCCTGCTCGCTGTGTGCGCTCACGACACACACGTGACTGCTGCGTGTGACCTGCTCGCGGATCGGTCCGGAGGCTGACAAGACGCAGCGAGGCGGAAGGGAAGATGGACAGACTGCAGCGTTGAGCGGCGAGTGATGATGATTCAGTCGCAGCGTTCTGCGCGCCTTCCGCTCCTCTCTTCCCTCGTTGTCGTCCGCGTCCAGCAGCTCGCAGGCCAAGTCGCTGCTGGCCGCGAATCACAATCGTCTTGCAATCTCCAAGTGTCGTGATGTCGTGTGGGCAATCGTCGATCATTTCGTCGAAAAACAACGTTGTTTTTTTTCAAATACAAGCCTTCGTCAAATCTCAACATTGACACAATCTAGATCTAGGCAATATGCAGTGTCGATCATTTAGATTGCAGGCAGTGTCAATATCGGTAAATGAGACAGCGTCACAACCAAAGTTGACTCTTCCTTTGACAACATCTTATATGCGAGTGCGAATGAGTAGATGTGTCCACAGCGTGCTCTATGTAGCAACATAAGGCAACGTGTGTACACGTGTGTGTGGTCCAGCTGTTTTCGTATGCCTGTTGTTGCGCGAGTTGCTGATAATACCGTCATGGAATACAATACCATCACCGTAATTTTCCCTATTGAGCGCTACAATGAATGGCTGAGCTGGGAGAGCGACGAAAACGCAGCCGCGCGAAGTTGCGCTCGCCGTCACAATCTGTTCAGCAGCACATCGACCACACCTCAGCAGCAAGAACATCATCATGGCGCCCCAGCGCGTCTCGAAGACGATCGGCGAGAAGCGACTTGTGACCGAGTGGATCGAGAACGAGGGAGGTGGCGTGCCAACGCGCGCTCTGCGGCACTTCAAGGGGGAGCTGGGCTGGAAGGTCTCGGGCGCGCAGATCCGCTACTGGTGGAAGCACCGTGCAGCCTTCGCGAGCTCTCTATCGCAAGCTCTGCGTCTGTGCGGCGCTGGAGCGCGCCCGAAGCTGGGCGACCTGGAAGATGTGATCTTCGACCAGATCCTGTACTTGCGCACGAAGAAGGAGAAGGTCACGCGGCAGTGGGTGCAGGAACAAGCGCGATC
>JAADWX010000417.1:0-22697 GCA_023336405.1 Globisporangium echinulatum | reverse complement strand
TGGCAAGGACTACTATGGTGGCAAGGACTACTACGGTGGCAAGAATTACGGCGACAACTACGGCTACTACGACTACGGCTACTCTCAGTACTACTACTAGACGTACGTCTGGGCGTGCTGGCGCGATGATGTTGCGACATTGCACAATTGGACGTGCGCGCGTGGCGAGACTTGCTCGATGTGGTCGACAGCGCAGGATGGGTCTGGTTCGTGTCGGCTTTGGGCGCTCGGAGTGTAGAAATGTGTAGAAATGTGTAGCGTGTAGCGTGTAGCGTGTAGCGCAGCGTGGTATGGCGCGCGATGTCGTGTGTGAAAAATGAACAAGCTGGAAAAGTGTGTGCGCAAGCAGCATGTAGCAAGTCGCAGGGTGGCTGCAGCAAGTGATCCCAGAGTCGAGCCTTGCTGTACTTGCACATATGTGTGTGTGCAACTATGTGGAAACCGTGATCTCCAAATACGAGGATGTAGACCTTTTCTTGTGTGCGAGTCGCGGTGCGCCATTGACAGCTGGCAGTATGCGAATGCATGACGAAGTGGTCAAGCGTGACGATCAACAAACCTGCGGTTCATCACATCGTATGTACGCGCTGCGCTCGCAAAGACTTGAATACGCGATCGTACGCCTAGTCGCCTTGTCTATCAGGACGCTTGCTGCTCGCCAATGTCCTACCTCTTTCACTCTCTCGTTCTGAATGTGTGCGGGTGCATTCGACAGCGTCGAGCGTCTCGCAGCCACTTACTCATGATCTTGCAGCGCTGTCTAGTACACAATGAACCCGCGCGAGCAACCCGTCGGCGCAAGCAGCCACGTGTCGCCGTGCGCATCGATGGCCGTGACACACGCGAGAAGCTGGTACGAGCCCTTCACGCGCAAGTGGGCCGACGTGACGTGCACGGGCGTCTCAAACGCGAGGAACAGCGAACCGTCGGCGTCACCCGAGAGTCCGCCCCGAGCGAGACGCCAGTCGAGTGTGATCCGCTTGCAGATGCAGCTGTGGTCCTCGCTGTCCGCTTCGCTGAGCGCGGCTGCGGACGACACAGTCGACTTGTCGACGCGCTGCACACGCACGTCGATCTCGAGGGCTGCGACGCGGTTGCGCCAGAACGGCACAGCGCCTGCTGCGACCTCGAGCACGCCCTTGAGCAGCGAGTTGAAGTCTGTACCGAGTGCGACGCCAAGCTGCGACCGCGGTCGCGGCTTGGACGTGAACGTCGCGCTCTCGGCGTGTGTGAGGAACTGCACGTTCGCTGCAAGCCGCCGCGGCGCCCGCACGCTCAAGCGAAAGAACTGCGGCGGCAGTGCGAGCGGCAGCGCACACACGCTACGGAGCAGCTGCTGGAGCACTTGCGCACCAAGAGCCGGACGTCGCGAAGCGTCGATCTGCTGCAACAGCGCAGCTTTGGCGCTGATCTCACCCTTGAGTGCCTCGCACGCGTGCCACAGCGCCATTGCAGCTGGCGCACAGTCACTGTCGCTGTCGTTGTTGTCACGACGCGCAAGCGGCACTGCAGTACGGAGTTGCGGTACTGCGTCAAGCGACTTGCGCAGCAGCAGGAACGCGTCGATCGCGAATGCGAGCAGCATCGAGACCTGCGCGAGCGCCTCGAGTGCATCGAGCACCGAGTTGCTCGCACCGAGCAGTGCGCCTCGCAGCTCGCGGTACTGCGCTGCGAGGGCGACCAGGCCGTCGCGCGTCGCTCGTTCGCGCGCAGCGCCGCTCGTGTTGCTAAATGCCGCTTCGCCTGCAAACTGCTGCGTCTCGAGCACGCGCTGCATCCACGCGCGACGAAGTTCGACGACGTGCAGCTGGAATGCAAAGCAGAAGCGCGATGTCGACGCCGCTTGGAGGTACGTTGCAGCACGCGACAGCTGATAGACGCTGTCGAGCGTCACGCGCGCGTCGCGTTGCATCGCCGCTTCGGTATCGCTCATAGCAGTCAGCGCGTGGAGCCAGCAGCCAACGCTGTCGCTGGCGCTGGCGCCGATGACGCGCGTCAACAGTTCGAGTGCGAGTTGGTAGTGGCCGTGCGTCATCGCGAGCTTGACGAGCTCGTACCGGTTGTGCTGCGTCGCAAACGGCGCGTCTACGAGCAAGCGTGCGAGTGCAGCAGCTGCATCCGTCGTGTCATTCGGTGCGTGCGCACGCAGTAGCGCGACTGCAAGTGCTGCAAACGCGCGGCGGTCGCTATTGCTGCTGAGTGCCGAGAGTTCGCGCTGCAGTACTGCACTGTGCTGCGCTACGACGTCCGCGCTCTTTGCTGCGATGCGCGCCAGTGCTTGGAAGAGCTGCCTTTTGAGTGCTGCTGTCGTCTCAGACGCTGTATCACTTGCGAGCGCGAGTAGCTCGACAAGACACGCGACGACGTGGTCGGCGAGCGCAGTCGGGAACGTGCGACACAGACGCTCGACACCAGTGAGCGTGCTCGTCCACGCAGCTGCCGACCGCTTAAACGCGCTCGGGTGCAGCAGTGCGAGCAGCGACGCAACTGCATCACGCAAGTGGTCAGTGCGTGCGAGCATTGCGGCAGCGTCAGCTTGCAATGCGCACTCGGTCAGTTCATAGTGCACGACCGTCGCGAGCAGCGTCGAAGCTGCAGCGCCAAGCCGCTCGGGCTGTGCACGATGCAGCGATGCCGCCTGTGCGAGCACACGCTGCTGTGTATCGTCGTCGTTTGTATGGAGTGTATAGTCGCGACACCAACACTCGAGCGCAAGTATCGCTGCGTATCGCACGCGCACGTCCGTGACGCGGTCTGAGCAGACAACGTCGACGACGCGCTGCATGAGCGGCGCAAGTTGCGACGGCGACGCACTTGACGCAAAGAGCGTGCGTGCACATGCAAGTGCTTCGAGTTGTACAATGCAACGCGAATCGTAACGCACAGCGTGTGCGAGCAGCGCCGCGTGACTTGCAGCGAGCGACTCGGTGTGCTGTGTTGCAAGCGCAGTCATAGTGCGCAGACACGCGATCGCTGCGCTATCGTCGGCAACGTCGTGGTACAGCACACCGCAGTGGTTCCATGCCTGTATGTATAAGTGTGAGTGTGCGAGTGTGGCGATAGACTCGACATGCAACCGACTGGCTGTACATACCGCGTCGGCGTCACGTGCATTGCGCACAGCGTGTTTCAGTAGCGCAAGCAGTGCAGTCGATGATGTTGGTGTAGATGACGCTGTGCTGCTGTCAACTGGCTTGAGCACGCGCGTCACGACTGCGTCCTGCAGCGTCGGCGGTCCAAGCGCAAGTGCGAGCACAGCGCGTGTCGCAGCGACTGCTGCAGCTTGCTCGTCGGCGTCTGCTGCACTGAGTCGCGTCACGAGTCTAGCGAGTGTGCGTGTGTGCAGAGCGCCATGCAGTCAGCACGGCCGTCCAAACAAAGCAAGTACATACAGAGACAAACGTACTCGGTGTGGACTGCTGTGTCGCTCTGAATGAGTGTCGGCATGGTCTCGAGCACGAGCAGCGCGAGCGTGCGTGTGCGTGCAGTTGATGCCGTCGTGAGCACTGCCAAGATGTGCGCAACGAGCTGGAGGCATGCGAGTGTGTGTGTAAATGTGAGTGACGCATTGACGCGGACGAACGTAGGGCAGACTACTAGACGCGTCGGCGCACCTTGGACGCGTCGTTCACTTGCGCGACGTGCGCAGCCGACTGCTGGAACACAGTGACGATCGCACTGCGCACAGTGTCGTTCGAGCTGGACAGAGTGTACGTGATAGTGGCGAGGAATGCGTTGGCTCTAATGGCTGCGCTATCGTATACACTCAGGCACTCATGCACATGGACGCACCTGTGGGCAAAGTGCTCAGCGAGCTTTGTGAAGACTGTCGCGAGAAAGTCGGGCCACGTGAACGACTCGACAGTCATGAGCCGCGGGTAGAACGCAAAGCACTCGACGAGCGTGCCGGCTGACGCATCTGCAAGCGCCTGCGCATCCACACCGAGCGCTGCGGCAGTACTCGTTTGTTGCTGCTGCTGCTGCTTCGCGGCCTTGACCTGCGCCTCGAGCTGCGCAAACTCGCGCAAGTGCAGATCGGTCGGTAGTTGCGGCGATGCGCTCTCGTGCGCAGCGCCAGCAAGGGGTGGCAGTGCGCGCGCGAGGTCGCTGCGCCGGCGCGCGGCACCGCGTTCGGGCTGGAACACGCGAAAGTGCGAGTGCGGCACGACAAAGCCGTCGAGCATGATTGTGGATCTGTGTGTGGATCGGTCTGCGGGTGTGTGCTCAACGAGCTTGTTGTCTGTCAATTGATTGATCAGTGCTGCAAGGTGCTCGCATATTCGCTGAAAGAGACGAAAGTGAGGGCGAGTGGAGCTTGACCAGAGCATTCGCTAATCAAGCTTGCTGTTTGTAGCAAAGTGTGCGAAAGTGTGCACTACCAGGTGATCCATCGAGAGTCGATTTGCATATTTACGCAATATTCCCAATGTGATCTTGCGATCCGTATGCACAAACAGGAATCCTGCTATTCACAGCACCGCTCCTTTTTCGCGCACTCTTCAGTTCTTCCTGCGCGCGCGTCTTCGGCTTGTCGCGCGTCGTCTGGAAGCGAGCGAGCTGAGCGGTAGAGTCAGAAGCGCTCGGTCGCGATCGCTGCGTGGACGCTCAGCTAAGGTTCAGACCTTGTGGCAGCGCTAGCAGCAGCAGCAGTGTACCTGCACATACACATACACATCCGGACCTGCGCACGCTGTCAGCATCGCTCGCATTCGCACTTCTGGCAAACACCAGCAGTAGCAACACGAACCGCAGCTCACCTGCACACTACTCGTACGCACAGCAAGCAACAAACATGGCGCGACCGTCGCATGGCGGCACGACGTGGGTGCCGCTGCGCGAGAACTACTTTGCAACACCATTGCTGTCGGCAAAGGAGAAAGCGTACCTCGTGCGCAAGTCGTGCGAAGCCGCACAGGAAGTCGTCGAGCGCGCACGGAGCACCGGTGGGCCGATCCAGTGGCGCCACGTTGAAAAGTTCCAGGACGTGCAGATCTACGCCGGGCAGCCGCGCAGTGCATATGGCAACGCCGCACAGCCGGCCGACATTGTGAGCATGTGCGGTGTCACGAGCGTTGCCGGCACGGTCAAAGAGGTCGCGGCGCTCTTTGACCTCTCGACGACGCGGGCGATGAAAGAGTTCTCGATGGCGAACCGCGAGCTCTTCTACGACGCGATCGTGCTGTACAACCTGAGTCCACGCACAAAAGAACGACCACTCCATCAAGTCACAGCCAAGTGGATCGTCGTCAAAAGCCCAAAGGGCGTGCCGGACGACCGCGACTTTTGCTACCTCGAGTGCCAGGACAAGTTTGTCGACTCGCACGGCCGCAAGGGCTGGGTCCTCTGCCTCCACTCGATCAAACTCCCGGGCTGCGACGACCTCACGAACGCCTATGGCTTTGTCCGCGGGAGTTTCTACCATTCAGGGCTGATCGTTGTCGAGACCGACCGCCCAGGCTACGTCGACGTCATCCACATGCTCCAGATGAACTTTAAGCGCAACACGCGCGTGTCGCCGAGCTTCTTGCGCGACCGCGTCGCGTTTGTCGCAAAAGTGCGACTCATGATGCGCAGCAAGCGGCTGAACGAGCAGCGGTACTTGAGCGACCTCGAGCTCGTGCCGAAGAAGTACCGGTCGCGCTGCAGCGTGTGCCAAGACAGCTTTAGTCTGCTGCTGCTGCGCAAGATGAACTGCCGCAAGTGCGGCGAAGTCGTCTGCGGCGCGTGCAGCAAGGAATTTGACGTCCGCAACAGCAAGTTCCTCGAGACCGTCAAGCTCCGGATCTGCATGCACTGCTTCCAACTCGTGACAACGGCGCCAACGGCATCGCAGCAGATCCCGATGCTCGACCCGTCACGCGCATCGTCGTCGACCGCGATGAGTCTGCTCGGGTACGTTGACGACGCACAGCGCGCGTCGTTCCTCACGCAAGTGCCGTCGTCGGCCGCTGAACTTGCTGAGACAACGAGCGCGCAGCACCGCACCAAGATCTTTCTCCAGTCGCTCCAGCGTCCACGGCCGTCAACGACGTCACGGCAGCCGAGTAGTCTGAATCACCACCAGCATGTACCAGCGTCGACTGATCGTTACTACCAAGGAGGACCAGCAGCTGCACCGCGTGGGAGCCACCCGCTGCGACCGTCGCAGCTCGGTGTGTACCCGAGCCGCGGCAGTGGACTTGATGCACCGGCGCCGCCGTATTCGCGCGACACGGCCTCGTACAGCGCGTTGCCAACGCAGCAGCAGCAGCAGCAGCCAGCGTCGATCTTTGATCGCCCGTACACGGTCGCGCCGCACTCGGGCGTGCCGCACGAGTACGTCGACTTTCAGCGGCAGAGCGACAGTGGCGCGCACTACCACCAGCACCAGTACGGACTACCAGACGCGCGGTCGCGGACAAACACGCGCGAGTTTGCAACGCGTGGCGACCGCAATTCGGCGCGCACGCAGAACCACAGCTACAGCAGCGCGTACGAGTACCAGCAGCAACTTGGGCTGCCGCTGCCTTTGCCGGTCGCGTACCCCGACAGTCTGCGCGGTTCGGAGAGCAAACGGCGCGACTCGGCGAGCTCTGAGTCGTCGGCCGACTCGATCGACATTGACGCCGACGACAACGCAGCGCCTATTGTGATTGAAGCGCACGCGCTTGGTCGTGACGGCGACCGGAGCCGATCGAACAGCCGCGTGTCGGCCGCGTCGTCGCCACCACCGCCACCGCCGTACTTTGCAGTCGGCAACGGCAGTCGCTCGCCCGTGTCGCGCGAGCGGTCGCCGTCACATCCAGCGCCGTTTTACGTCAAGCCGTCTCCGATGTACCAGCGCGACACTGTCGTGCGCAATGACAACGACGACTCGGACGACGAGTCGATGGGTTCGGGCGACGAAGCCGAGTTTGCCGAGTTCACGGCCGCCGCCGAGTCGCAGCCGTCGACGACTGGCGCTGTCACGAGTTCAATGTTTAGTGGCGAGACGCAGACTGAAGAGACTGCAGTCGAGACGGCAGCTGCAGCGACTTTGGCGCAGCCACCGGCGTCACCGTCTGCGCAGGTCGCGACGAACACTGCACTTGATAGTATCGTTGCTGCCTCTGCTGCAGTGACAGCAGGCGAGCAGAGCGCTGGGACACCAGGTGAGCGCACGTCCGAGGCGCCTGAGGGCCACAGTGACCGCGTGTCCGAGCACGCGTACGACCTGCGTGACTCGGAGCTTGGACTCAACACTGCATCGTGCGACTTGAGCTTCCTCGACTCGGACATGCGAAAGTTCCACGACCAGTCGTGGTTCATCGACGGCGCGCGGCCGCCAGTCGACCGCAGTGCCGACGACTCGACCACGTCGAAATCGGACAAGGCGGCACCAGTACCTGCACCAGCAGTGGCGACGATGGCCGTCGCTGCGTCTGCTGTATCTGCGTCGCCGAGCGGCTTGCAGCTCGCGCCGTTTCGCAGCCGACAACCGTCGACGCGAGTGTCCGAGAGCCGCGCGACTGCGCGCAGCAGCGTATCGAAGGCGTCAAACCTGCGCATTGGCACGGCGTTCGCCGTCGCACGGCCACTGCTATCTGTGAGCAACCACGTGACGTCGCCGACCAACTCGTACGAGGGCATTCCGTCTCTGTACGCGAAGCCACGCGACCGCAAGCCGAGCGTGCAGTACGGCCTCGCGCACCGCCAAGGAACGATCGCGCTGAACGACATGGACAACGACCCGCCGCCGAGCTACGCAAGTTCGGTCTCGAGTCTCAAGAGCAATGACCGCGAGACCGTATCGCGTCACGACTCGTCAGCGTCCGTGTCGTCGGGGTCATCTGCGTCGTCGGGGTCGGCAGCAGCAGGGAAGAGCAAGAGCAAGACGGCAGTCGTGATCAGCGAGGACATTGACGCTGCCACCGACAACGCAACTCGCGACTGTAGCACTGACGCACCAGCACCGTCGCAGTCGTTCTTTGGTGCCGTGACGGACGACATGCCGCCACTGTACCACTCACCGCGGTCAATGGCGGCGTTTTCAGCCACTGCGACGTACGAAGTGCCGCAACGCAGCGACGCCGAGACGCAGGAGTTGCTCCGTAAGCTCAGCAGCAGCAACGCACTGATATCACCGTCTGAAGCAGCTGCGCGTGTAAGTGACGGCGGCAAGAGCGAGCCCGAGCACGAGAGCATTGCGAGTTCGCCGTCCGAGAGCGACGAAGCGGCCGACGGCTGCGATGCAGAGTTTGGCGTGTTTGACACGTCGATCCTGCACGACAGTGTCCGCGACAGTGTTGGCGGTCTTGGAGCGGGTGTCATTGCGCCTCCTGCTGCGAGTGCAGTGCCGCGGTTCCAGCTGGTGCCGAACGACATCCATGGTCCAGCCAGTCATGTAGGCGACGACGACGAAGAGGAGGACGCGCTGCTGTCGGCGCGGTCGCTGTACAAGTCGTTTGGGAACACGCTCAAGCTCACGAAGCTCGTGGGCGGCAACCCAGCGTTCCAGCGCACGTTCCAGCAGATCCAAGAGAGCATCGACATGCTCTCGAGCGACGACGAGAGCAACGACGAGAGCGACGACGATGGCGTTGTATTCGAGAAGCGCGTTTCTGTTTGAAAGACTGTGTGGGGGTGCCGTAGTAGGTTAGCTTGTTCGTTGGATACGACCACCAGCAGCAATGGGGGACACGTCGCGACATGATCGAAGTGTCGGGACATGGCCGTCACTGCCCGTGTGTACACCGAGTACAGAGTCGGCAGGTAGTCAAAACACACACATATGTGAACCTGTTTAGTGCTATCTTTCTCACTCTCACTCACTCACTATATCTACTCGGTCGCGACGCGGATCGTCCGCACCTCGCCGTTGCGCAACACCAAGAGCTCGAGCGTCGCGCCTTTCGGCATGAGCGAGAGCTGGTACCGCAGCGCGCTGCCGTGGTCCCCGCGCTCAAACTTCTTGCCGCCAAAGCCAACGACGATGTCGCCGACCTCGACGCCGGCGCGGAAGCACGCCGAGCCGACAAAGACGTCGACAACCTGGCCGCCGGCGCCTTCGTAGCCTGTAGGTACAAGACCGCTGTTCGCAACACGCACGGGCTCGAGCACGAGACCGATCGAGTTGCGCGGCGGCGGCGCAGCGTACGACTCGGACTCGGGCGTCGCGCGTTGCCGCTGCTGTGCCACGAGGTCCGCGACGCACTTGACGACGCGGTCAGCGAACGCCGCTTCGGTGTCGCGTAGTGGGATGAGCACGGTCGACATGGAACTCCGCGTCACGAGCGTCGTCATGGCCGGCGAGACCTGGACATTTGTCGCCGTGCCGATCATGATACTCACGCCGCGACTCGTCTTCTGCGCGCCCCAGAGACTCGTGAGCGCGCACTTCCACGTGATGCGCGGTGCTGGCGGACCGATCGCAACAGCCGCTGCTGCTGCTGCAACAGCGAGCGAGCTAAAGTCGACGTGCAAGAGCTGATGCGACGTTGCAACGACTGCGCGGCTGAGCGGCAGGAACACGTGCGCTTCGTAGTGCTCGTTCTGGAGCAATCGCGTCGGCAGCCGCTGCAAGAGCTGCGAAATGAGCGCTTCGTCGGTCGAGTAGACGCGCAAGCGCTTGTCGCGTGTGTGCATCATGCGCGGCAGCCGCACGCGCGTGTTGCGCGCCTTCTTGTCAAACACGGTCGCGGTCGCTGTGATGCCAGCCGTCGTGCGCGCAGCGAGGTCGAGGATGCCGGCGGTTGGCTTGACAGCGACGCCAATGAGGCCGCGCCCGACGCCTTCGACAAAGCCCGAGAGGCCGTGGTTGTACGCGCCGAGCGCAGGCGCTGTGATGACGCCCGAGACGCCAGCGAGGATGCCCTGCCCGAGTTGCTTTGTGCCGTAGAGAAGGCCCGTACCGAGATGCGTCGGGACTTCGTGCCGAATGCGCGTGTTGCGCTCGTTGATGTACTTGGCGTCCATCGAGAGCGCAGCAATGCCGGACGAGAGTGTGCCCGTGAGCTTGCTCGCAGCGTTGAACGTGCCGTAGACCGAGTTCTTCACGAGGCTCGCCGTGCCGCGCGAGAGACCGTAGACAAACTCCTGTGGCGACTTGACCATGCCAGCAGCCGGCTCGTAGAAGAAATCCTTGACGCCCGTGCCGAGGTTCGTCACGAGCCCAATCGGGTTCCCAAGAATGTCGGCTGCACCTACGAGCGCGTAGATCTGGAGGACGCCCTGGAACGCATAGTGCTGCTGCACAGTCGACGCCATGAACGCGCGCGTCGTGAACGAGTGATCGATGTGGAGCGCATTGAGCGTGAGCGCGGCCGAGTCAATATTCACGAGGTTCGACTTGAGAACCATGAAGACAACAGGCAGCAGCAGCGTCGCGCGATCGTCAAAGAACGTCACAGTGCTCAAGTTGTTCTGCTGGAACGTCAAGTGGAGCTTCATTGGATGGAGCTGCAGCGTCTCGATGTACATCCGCCGCTCGCTCGGTGGGATCTTGGCAATGCTCGCGTCAGTTGTAACCGTGCTGCTGCTACCTGAGTTCTCACTCGTGCCGCCTGTTGCCTCAGAGTCGCTTGCAGCTAAACCAGCAGCTGGGAGCGATGGGTAGTGGTGCAGCACGACCTGCATGCAGTCAGTGAAGAGCGTTGCGACCGAGATGATGAGAAAGTCGTCGATCTGGAGGCGCGCAGGCTGGAGCATCGCCGAGAGGTACTTGATGTACTCGACGTCGTCGCCGTAGCAGAGGCGAAAGATCGATACGTGGAAGAACGTGTCGTCGTCATTGCTGGTATCGCTGCCGTCAGTACCCGATGCGTTCTCGCTGCTACTCTCGACCGTGTTGGAGCGCTTGCGCTCCTGCAGCGTCGGCGGCGTCATCGGTCGTGCTGCTTTGTTCCGCGATCCATCGAGGAACCCGATGGTTGCGAACGCGTTCGACGGCACGGGTGTGAACACGACGGGGAACACGGCGTTTGCGAGCTGGTTGTCGAGCTGGAACGACCCGATTTTGAGTTCGCACTGGTCGTGCTCATTCACAGTCTGCGCGTACGCGAGCTCGAGTTTCTCTGCTGAGAGCAACAGCACTTCTTCCGGCGTGCTGTTGAGCATCGACACGAGGATACTTGGGAGTCGCACTGCGAGGTTCAGCTCTGACACGCGTGTCACGGCGCGCTGGATCATGCCGCCACCGACACTACCGCCACTGCTATTCGCAACTGCCGAGTCGATGCGGCTCGCAGCGACCGACTGCGGTGGCGCGTTCTGTTTGCCCGTGAGCTTGTCGCGCGGCAGCTCGGTGTCGTGCAAGTGCACGGTCTTGGTTACGCCGTTGAGGTACCAGTGCACATACACGTGACTTGCCGGCCGGCTCTTGGTCGCTGGAAGCTCGATGCGCTGCGCTTCGCCTGGTTGGTCGAGCAGCACCTTTGTGCCGCCATTGCTACCCGCGACGTCGGACGCATACACGATCGCGAGCACGCGGTCGAGCGATTGGAGGAAGTACGCTTCGTCCCAGCCAAAACACATGCTCTCGCCTGGCAGCACGCGCTGAGTGACGCCGCGGCTGTACGCAGCAGCTCCAGTTGCACTGCCAGAATCAGCGAGCTCGCTGCTGGCGCCGTCGAAGCTCTGCTTGACGTGGATCGCTTCGTTGCGTGTCGAGTTGATGATCCGGTACAGCGGGAACTGCGCCGTGTCTTCGCTCGTGAGCACGACGTAGACGCGAACGGCCGCCTCGACGCGCACTTCGACGCGCACGACGTGCACGCAGTTGGTAAACTTGTTGCTGAGCTTGAGTGCCGTTTCGCTCACGTCGTGGAGCGAGAGCTTGCCGCTCCAGAGCCACGCAGCCGCGACGCTGCTGTCGCCGCTGTCTTGACGAATGCGCAGCCGCACACACGCGTCCGTTGGGATCGTCGACCGCAGAGCCCAGTTGAACGACGTTGTTGCGCTCGGCTGGAGCGTTGCTGCGTCCGTGTCGCTACTGCTGGAAATGCTTGGACCCGAGGACGAGGCACTTGCAGCTGGACTGCGCGATGGCGACGCGCTACTGCTGGTCTTTGCGCTCTGTGCGTTGCTCGCGCGCACTGCGAGGTCACACGCTGGGAGACACTCGAGCGCATGCGGCGTGCGATTCAGCACGAGGTACCGCTCGACAAACGTCACTTTCGTCGTGTACGAGTCGACTTGCTCGAGCAGCGCGACGAGGTCGAACCAGCGCCGCTTGCTCTCGTCAAACACGCGAAGCGAGCTGTTCGCGCCGCCCATGGCTGCGTCAAGGCGGAACTGCTGAACGCCCGAGGTCGGCGCGGCGTTGCCCTCGAGCTGGATCGACACGACGCTCGACTCGGAGCAGTAGAAGTACTCCATCTCTTCCTGCGTGCTGGTTGGTGCTGTTGGTGTCAACGGGGACGCCCCTGCACGGGGTGATCCAGCAGCAGCAGCAGCGCTGCTGTAGCTGCGCTTGAACACGGTCGAGCGCGCTGCCGTAGGACTCGCAGACGTCGTCGTTGCGCCGTTGAGCGCATTGAGTTTTGAGTGGATGAGCTCGAGCTGCGGCGAGCCACAGCAGGTCAGCGCCGGCTTCTTCGTTGCGCTGCTTGGGATACTGAAGAACGCCTTGGCAGTCGAGATCGTAGACTTCACCTTGGCGCGCGGCTCAAAGCGCAGCGGCAGCGGTGTGTCGTTGTGGAGCACGAACCGCGGCTGGAGGATGACCTTGCGCATTGCATTGAGTTCCTGGCTCGCGCTCACGAACGCGACTGTGATTGTCGCTTGGCGCGCACGAAAGTCCGCGAGCGAACAGAGCACGTCAGCAACACCGGCGCTAGTGCGACTCGACGTTGGTGGCGACCCTGGCAGCGACGACGGCGACGATGCGGTTGCTGCTGCTGCTGCGACGGACCCCATTGCACCAGCAAACGCAGCAGCGACACTGCCCTTGCTCCCTGTACTGGCACTCGTACTGCCACTGGTCCTTGCATTAACGCTACCATCATTGCTACTGCTGCTACTCGCACCGACAGTTGTTGACTGTGGGAACACGGTCGGCAGCAAAAAGAGCTTGCTCCAGCTAAAGCCCGTGATCGAGATCGCGCAGTACGTGCTCTCATGGAGCGACGACGCGAAGAACTGCATCGTACTGCGTGGCGCAATCTTCTCGGACGCGACGAGGTGAAAGTACTCGCGGTCATGCGTGGCAGTCCCAGCACTGTTGGAGCCAGTACTGACACTAGCACCGGCGCCAGCTACGCGCCGCACCTTCTTGAACACAAACACGACAACAAAGAGCGCGACGCCGCACTTGTTCTCGAACGATAGTGGTGGCAGCACGCGCAACTGCGCGTAGCGCAAGCTACTGGCGTTCGACGCAGCGAACACGCGCGTCCAGACGCGGAAGAAGCGGCCGTTTGCGCGGCAGATCTGGCTCACATGCAGCGGTTGCGCGCCGTCAAACATGCGCTGGCAGCGGCAGTCGTAGTCGGCAAGTACGCGCGAGCAGGCTGCAAAGTGCTCGGTGCAGTCCTCTTTCTCACTGATGAACAGCTCGTTGCTCCAGCGATGATCCAGTGCGTCTGGAGTGACGGCTCCAGCCGGAGCAGTTCCTGTCTCAGTAGCTGCAATGGCGACAGTAGAGCTCTGGTGTGGCTTGACGACGACACGCACGGCTGCGATCGACGGTACGAGTGTGATGGGGATCCCACACGCATCGTGCGGCTCGATCGTCCCGACGTCAATGACTGACCGGCCGTCAGCTGCAAGGATCCCGCAGTCGACTGCGACGTCCGTGTCGTTGAACACGCGCACGAGCGACGACACAGTAAGCGTGCGGTACCCAAACACAGACGAGATGTCAAACAGCGCGAGTAGCACGGGCGGCTGAGCCGGCTGAGTGGCTGACGTAGTACTAGTACTAGTGACAGCTCTTGTCTTGGGCAGTACTGAGTAGACGTACTTGCCAGCGCTGTGGATGCGCACGTCCGTGAGCGGGTGCCAGCTGTCAGTGCTGCTGTCGATACTGCCAACATCGCCCCAGCGGAACGACACGGTCTGGTCGGCTGCAAGCGAGTGGAAGAGCGCCGTCGAGAGCTTGAGTGGCACCTTGTGGCGCGGCAGCAAGAGCTCCGGTGCGCGCTTCTGCCGCGGCGCGTACGAATAGCCACGCGACGTATGCGCAGCTGCGCCCGAGTCGCTGACCCAATACGAGAGCGCGACGCCGCAGTCGTTGGCGAGATAGAAGCCGCACGAGATGACGCGTGCCGAAGACACGCGTACAGTAGCGCTGCTGCCAGAGATGAGTGGCTCGAGCTCCTTTGCAATTGTGCACAGCGAGTCCAAGAGACTCGGCGATGCGTTCACGCTCAGTGCGTGCACGCTGCTGCCGCTCAGGTCGATTGACGTCACGACTTTGCCAGCACGGTCGTCGAGCAGCGTGACTGCGAGCGTGAACGTCCAGGGCTCGATAATCGGCTCCCAGGACCCGAGAAGCGTGTTGAAACCCCAGACACTAAGACCTTCGTCGTCGCGCAGTTCGCTCGTACTCTCTTCCGAGAACGCGAGCGTGATCTCAACGACGTTCGATGCTATGTCACATGTCGTTACTGTCGCTGTCGTCTTCGACGCTGTTCGTAGTGACGATTCACTCGCAGTCGGAGAAACAAATGTCGTCGATGCGATTGATCCTGGTTCTGCTGCTGCTGAAGCCTTGGCAGGCACGACGACGCGCACTTTGCACATGGCGCAGAACGTGTAGACGCGCGCAACGGGCGTGAAGTACTCGCCGATCTCGCGCACGAACGTCACGCTCGCATCCTCGAGGGTCGTGCTCACGAGGATCTCGGTCGTGCAGCGACTGCTGCTGTTCGTATCGATTGCCGCAAGGACACCACTGCTGCTATTGCGATCACCGCACGTGTCTGGCGTGCTCGCGTAGCTCGGACGACGCGAGTCTTCAAAGTCGAACGCTGCAATCTGCGTGAACATGAAGACGTCGAACGTGCAGAGCACGGCGTGAAAGTGCGCGAGCGACGCCGAGATGCGCAGTACGCCCTCGGTCGCGACCGTGTCGAGTACGTCCATGTCGACTGCAAAATCGTCGCACAGCACGCGGCGGTAGTCAGCAAGCAAAAGCGTGTCGGCAGCAGCGCTCGAGAGGCTCCGCGACGCTGTTGACACGCGCTGCAGCGTCGGTGTTAGCGTCGAGGTCGTGGGCGACGACGACAGCGTTGCGTCAGTCGCTGCTGCTGCGTCGTTGTCGCCGCTTGTATCGTGTGGCGGCCACTGCGCCGCAACTTCGGCCGACAACTTACGACCAAAGAGTTGCACGTGCTGCAGTCCTGCGTCTGCGTTGCTGTACCGCACGACGAAGCAGCCCGAGAGGATGAGGTGCAGCGCAAAACTATCATCGCGTTCACTGTCATCTGGTTCGCTCACACTGCGATCTGCAGACGATGGCGGCACGTGTTTGGCGAGCATGCAGTGCACGACGCCAGTCGTGACCGACACGTTCACGGGGCCTGCAGGCGGTGGCGCGTAATGCGGCAGTGCTGCACGCTGAAGTAGGAACGGCGCGATGCGCGATGCAAAGTGCACGATCGACGGTGTGAGCGCGCACGTCTCGACGTGCACGCGGATGTCCTGCGGCAGCTTTGGCGCCGTCGCGTCCGCTGGCGGCTCGTGCTGATCGATCGTCACGTCAATGCACGGCGCCTCCTCGGTGCTGTCTGTCGAGGTACTTGGAGATTGTGACTGCGTTGACGCTGCGTACAACTCGGCACACAACGTGAGCACTCGCTTGGCGCTCAACGGTGTCGCTGTCGTACAAGACGCTGCGTTGCCGTCGTCACTGTCGTCGCTGTCCTCATCGTTACACACATCGGCAGGCGTGTTGACGTTCCAGAACGATGCGTGTGTCGCGACGACGCGGTACTGCGCGCGCTCGGACGAGTAGCCGCTGATGAGCACGCGGACGCCCTGCAGCACGACGCGTGCGAGTGCTCGCTCGTCAGGAGTAAGTGCAGTCTTGCGTTGATAGTCCTCGACGCGATTGCTCGCGAGCATGTTAACGTGAACCTCGCCGATGACGACCTGCACGTCGAGCGCGCAGAATTCGTCGTCGATCGCTGCAGCTGAGGTATCGTGTGGCCGGCGCGGCTGTAGCTCGCACTCGGCAAAGTTCTCGTTCAGGATGCACGCAAAGATCTCGAGCTGCTGAAAGTCGAGCGCCAGGTCGATCGCAGCCCCAGCATGCGCTTGCGTCGTGTGCGCTTCGCTGTGACCGAAGCTACTACCGCTACTGCCACTACTACGATCGTGCCGTGACTGTGGTTCCCAATCTGCTGGTCGGTCCAGCGATACGCGCACAAACGCACATAACTTCTCCATCTCGCGCGCAACGTCGTCCATATCTTTGAAGCCTTTGACTTTGCGCGCGGCTGCGCCAGCTCGCGCCTCACGCTCACGTCGTCGCTGTCGCTTGCGCTCACTCTCGACGATCGGCAGCGCGCTGTACTCGATGAACACCGCGCTGTGTGCAAACATGCGCGTCTTGGACACTGCGAGCGCACGGTCGAGCGCCTGTTGGTGCGCTTTGGCTGCGCCGGACGCTTCGGCTTCTTCGGCGGACGCGACAGCGTCCGTGTGCTGCCGCAGCTCCGTTTCAACCATGCACGTCGAGATGTGCGCGCCACTGACTTCGATGCGCAGCTGCTCCATGCGCGGACACGCCGGATGCGGCCGTGACGTGATTGTCACGCGCTCGACGTCGAGCTCAACGCGCTCGGGTTTGCGTTCACGTGCGCGCGCGTTCCCGATCGCACCGCGCGGCAGCAGCACTTTGACGCGCGTGACGTCGGCGTCGATCTTCGTACGCTCGTCGAGCACGGCAACGCCCTGCGGCTGTGTCTGGACGCTCACCCAGTTGAAGAAGCTTAAGAGCTCGTGCTGCATGTAGCCGGCAACGACGAGCACGTGCGCACTCACGTAGTTGAGCTCGACGCCAGCGCCGTGAATGTGCACGTACGTCGCAGCGTTTGTGCGGTGTGGGAGCGTACCGTAGCCCGCGCTCTCGACCGTGACGGTGAGCGGCTCGGTCACGCTCAGCAACTCGCACACGTCTTCTTCCAACACTGTCGCTGGTGCAGGTGGAGACTCGAATGTCGCTGCTGCTGCTGCTACACCCGGCGTCAATAGCCGCGACGACTCGAGTGTCACGCCACTCTTTGCGTGGATCTTGACGACGACGTGTGGCGTGCGGATCGTCGAGATGTCACCGAAGAGCGCGCGGCCGTGTAACCGGAGCGCAAAGTTGCGCGACTGCGTGTGCTGAGGGCGGCAAAAGACGTACCAGCGAGCAATGTGCAAGTCGATGCCAAAGCGTCCGACTGCATCGTCGGCGTTGCGACTAGCACTAGCACTAGCAGTAGTTCCGGTGCTACGGTTGACTCGAAGTCGATCAGCAGTTGGACTGTCGCGAGCTTGAGCAGTAGCTGCAGCACCGGTGCTGCCGCTCGATGAGCGACTCGACGAACGACTTGACGCTGCGCTGCAGCTGCCGGCGCCAGAGTTGCCCAAGAGATACGACCGGAAGAGCGCGACGAGCAGGTCCTGGTCCCAATACAGCACGACGCGCTGCGCGCGGATCTTGGCGCGGAACGGCTCGGCGCTCACGAGTACAAAACTCGCCTTGGGTCCGACCTCAAGCAGCTTACACGTCGGCTCGCCAGTCAAGGGGTCGTACGCCGGATCGGGCTCGCGCGCGTCGTCGTCGTCACTGTCGCCATGACGTGTGCGACCGCTCGCTTCG
Source organism: Globisporangium echinulatum (assembly GCA_023336405.1). NCBI lineage: Eukaryota > Oomycota > Peronosporomycetes > Pythiales > Pythiaceae > Globisporangium > Globisporangium echinulatum. Next base: position 4,930 of record JAADWX010000417.1, on the reverse strand, counting down.
TTCACTTGTGCAATGGCTTCGGCCGTGGTCACCTTGAGCTTTTTGCCGTCTGTTGCGACCGTCTTCTGGCGCTTGGAGACTACGAGCGAGCGGATGTCAATAGCCGTTGTCTGTGCAACCGACGAGAACTTGGCTTCGACAGTGACCTGCCGGATGTCGACGACCAAGTCGATCGCGAGTTCTGGGCTTGCGCTGTTGGTCGCTGCAGCTGCAGCAGTGGCAGTTGGATCATCAGGTTTGCTGTCGTCGTTGCTGCTGGTGACGGCAGTCTGATCACTCTCTTCGCCCTCAAGCACGATAACGATCTGCGGGATCACGACTGAGAGCCCGAACCGCTCGTCGCGACTGTCAAACTCACGCACAGCAAACGAACTTGTGCTGCGATGTACGCGCTTCGTGTCGGCTGACGCTGCCGTTGCCGTTGTCTCGGATATCTTGCTGCGGTCACCTACAGCAGCAGCAGTTCGAGGTTCGTCCTCGTCGTCGTCACGACTCGCTTCATCATCAACCATCGTAGCGTCGACGTTCAGCGTCGAGTTGCCCCAGGATGCCGATGCTTGGAGCACTTGTCGGTACTGCGCACTCGAGAGCGTAAAGTAGATCGGCGGTGCGGTGCACTGCATTGTCCACCGTGGTGGTGCGCGACCAGACGTTGTGACGACCTTTGCACCATTGAACACAAGCCGTGTCTTCTTGAGGATCGTCGAGAACGTGCGCTTTGTGAGGTCGTAGTCGCTCAGCTGCACGCGTCGCTGCAACGCATCGGCAGCAGCAGCGACACCTGCGCGGCGGATGTCCTTGAGCGCGTCCTGGTGACGCAGCAGCAGTTTACTGGTCAGTGTGTCGTCAACTCCGTCGCTGCTGCTGCTGACGCTGCTATTGCCATGCACTATGCCGTCGTAGAAGATGATTGTGACGCCGTCGAGCGAGAACACAAATGTATCGAGAAGGTTCCCGCTACCAAAGTCGACGCTTAGCAGGCGCGCCTGGAGGATCGGCGACGTGTCGGTCGTGAGCACGAGCACGTCGACTTCTGGCAGCTGGATGTTCAGTTCGACCACACGCGCAGATGGCGATGTAGCAGTGCTGCTATCTGCAGTACGCGTTGTCGTAGCAGAGGACGGCACTGACGTCTGCAGCGCGCTCGGACCTGCAAAGACCGCGTGGTTGAGCCACTCGGACGAGTACGCAAGCGCATCTTCAGCGTTCTCCTTGAGTGCCGGTGAGACATCGACCTGCGCGACAAAGTACGTCTGGAGCTTTGCCGCGACCGACAAGTTGTGGATGTACCGAAACGGCTCAAACATACAGTCGAGCTTGAACGTGGTCTCGGACGACTCGATCCGAACGTCGACGAACCGTTTGCGTGGAGGTGGTGGTAGCAGCGCCGGCGCAGTCGCGGCTGTCGCTGGCCAAGCGGCAACTGTCCCACTGCTGCTCGCGTCCGTCGTCGATGTCAAGGCCGAGACGTCAACTGGAGTCGCTTGCTGCTGCTGCTTTGGCTGCGGTGCTGCTGCTGCGAGCGAGTAGAACAGTGGCTGGGCAAGCCGCTCGCCCGTCGCCGCGTTTACGACTTGGCTAAAGTCGCGCATGTGCACAGCTGCAATGCTCGCGGAGCTCGAGCTCGAACTCGCGCGCTGAAAGATCGCAAACGCGACCTGCTGGAGCTCAAACTGGACAAACTCGCGCGTCGATGCAGTCGTTGACGTGCTGTCGTAGACTCCATGCTCGATGAGCGACACGCAGATGCTCGCGATCGCAACGTCGACGGCGAACTGAATTGCCTGCGAGTTCTTTGTCGCGAGTGCCTGAGCCGCAAGTGCCTGCGACGACGCGTGCATGCGCTCGCTGATCGAGCAGTAGAGTGCGAGTCTCTCGCTCGGATCGAGTGCACGTGTGCCAGCGAGTGGGTCAGCAGCGTCACTACTGCCACCACTACTGTGCGTGCGTGCGTGCCAGCGCGCTTTCCAGTTCGAGTGCTTCTTGGTCGAGTCGTGCCGCGTCTCCTCGAGCTCGAGCTCGTGCGCTGCACAGAGGCGGAAGAACACGATCGCATCGACGTCGAGCACGTCCTCGAGCTCGTTGAGCCGACTGCGCTCAGCCACGACGGTCTCGACCGGCAGCTTCTTTGCCGCTGCGCGTAGCATGCGCTTGTGCAGGTGGACGTACTCGCTTTGGCACTTGTAGAGCACACCAAAGAGCGTCCAGTCGCATCGCACGACCTTGCTGTTGCCGCCACTTGCTCGCGTGGGCGTTGGTCCTGATGCCGTCGATGTGCGGCTGAGCAAAGCACTATGCCGCGCTGGCAGTGCGTACATGACCTGCACGCCAACGAGCGCGTACTGCCACCATTGCTTTGCGTTGTGCTTCACTGGCACGCGCGGTCGATGGCGACGGCAGTGCATGCGCTTGAGCACCAACTCGTGTGTCGAGACGTAGTTGACGACGCTTAGGAGGTCGTTGCACTGGTCCGGCGTCACGGACGCCTGGATCGAGCCAATGTCGGCAACGAACTGGAGCTTTGGGATCGCGTTTGCCGTCGTTGCGTCGTGGTTCATCGTCATCGTGACGCTCGTGTTGAACGGATCGAGGATGTACGTTGCGGCCAGCGGTGCGCGTCGACGAGTTGTCGTGAGGTTGGCGACGCTCGACGTGTTGTCGCAGTACACGCCAGCGCGCGTGACCGCCAGCAACTTGTGCACGAACGGCGTGTGCGATTGTGCGCGGTCGATGAACGTCACGTGGCCGTTGGCGTTCGTCGTGCTGACCGTGATCGCGTCGATCGTGACGCCGAGCGCGAGTGGGTTCTTCGCCACGAGCGTCGTCGTGTCTTCGTACCGGATGTGGATGTTGACAAACTCGAACGAGACGTTGTCGAGGATGTTGTGCAGGATCTTCTCGCGGTAGCCCCACGACGCTGTCGTGTCACCTCCGCTGTTTGGACCGGTACTAGTGCTATCAGCGGCAGATGCATTCGCAGCGTCGTCGTTCTTGTTCTTCTCAAGTAGCTCACGCACGCGCACGGCTTGCTGCTTGGCCCAGCGCATGCGCAGGGCATACGAGTCGTCGTTGATATCATGCATGCCTGCAGTACTACTACTTGCTGTAGCAGCAGTCGTAACAGCCTGCCGCTCGTCTTCGTGTGCAGGCACAACGAGCAGGTACAGATCTTCGATGCGGATCGTCACGGCCTCTTTCATCAAACGCTTCCACGGCACTTTGAGCGACAGGCGGCCGAGCGTCCCGGCCTTGACGGTCACGGGCAGCTCAAACTTGTCGAGCGACGACGTCTTGAGCTGCAGCTCGCGGAACTCGACTTTACCGCCAAAGAGCGCAACCTTCATCTTCTCGGCGTCAAGACCGACGACCCACTCGGAGACGTACTCGACGAGGATCGACTCGACGAGCTTCTCAAACATCGTGACGATCGCAGTCGCAGCTAAGCAAGCGAGACAGGTGGCAGTAGCGCCAAAGTAGGTAGCCGTGGAGCAGGTAGTGAGGCAGACTACTGCAGCGCGAAGCAAACGAGCGAGCGCGAAGGACGAGCAGACAGCGGTTAATGCACTTGGCTCGCGTCTGCGCTACGGATGTTGTGCTCGTGCGTGTGTAGCGTCTGGCCAGCTGCAAACGCTGCGACAGACCAAAAGGGGAACGTCTCGATGTGATCACGACGCAGGCGCGGATTGCCAATGCAGACACTGTCGTTGCGGTTGTCGTGACTCTTCGTGCATTCCGATTCGATTGTGCTGGGGTATACATTTCAGCATTCTAATGCCAAATTTTACGTTTTGAATTGCACAATTGAAGCTGACGGCATTTACAGCAACAGCAAAACAGCCACGCATGGGCAAGCTGCGCACAAAGCGCAAGAACCTGCGGAAGCGCGAGAAGCGGCGTGCGCTCGCGGCCGTGTGCGCGGCAATCCAGCGCACTGTAAGCATAGCGTGTGTTCTTTCGTGTGCGCTAGTGTATGAATGCAGACAGCGCTGTACTGAGACCGTGTGCGTGCATGTTTTGCAAGTGTAGGATGGCAGCACGTCGCGATGGACGCCCGAGGCCGAAGAGCTCGAGCTCATGCGCAACGAAGAGCAGCGCCAGCGCGTGCATGAAACGTGGCAGCGCGCAGTCGAGCGTGCAGATGCTGCTTTCCAGCGGCAGCAACGCATTCTGGCTGAGCGCCAGCGGTTGATCCTCGCGCTCCGACAGACCATGGCGAGTGAATAGACAGACACACAGCGCAGTGCGATATCGTGGCTTTGAATGGCGAGTGTGTGCCTGTGAGGTGTATGAGTATCAAAGCTGTGTGCGGGCAGCTCTGCCACTTTTGCAACATCAACTGCGTCGTGGATGAACGATGTTCGCAGTCGTCGCGACATCCGTTCGAGCGACACTGACGCAGCACACAGGTCGAGCACGAGCAGCTTGACAACGTGCCACGCAACCACTGCGGGTGCATTCACCCAAGCAAGCTATGGCACTGGGTATCGCTATTCCACATAGTTGCACACACACATATGTGCAAGTACAGCAAGGCTCGACTCTGGGATCACTTGCTGCAGCCACCCTGCGACTTGCTACATGCTGCTTGCGCACACACTTTTCCAGCTTGTTCATTCTTCACACACGACATCGCGCGCCATACCACGCTGTGCTACACGCTACACGCTACACGCTACACATTTCTACACTCCGAGCGCCCAAAGCCGACACGAACCAGACCCATCCATGCGCTGTCGACCACGTCGAGCAAGTCTCGCCGCACCGATCCGAGTCGCTCAGCGCCACATTGCACCGCACCAGCACGCTCAGACGTACGTCTAGTAGTAGTACTGAGAGTAGCCGTAGTCGTAGTAGCCGTAGTTGTCGCCGTAATTCTTGCCACCGTAGTAGTCCTTGCCACCATAGTAGTCCTTGCCACCGTAGTAGTCCT
>JAADWX010000416.1:0-22770 GCA_023336405.1 Globisporangium echinulatum | reverse complement strand
TTATTTATCCACTACTCTATCGCTCACTCGCAGCTACGTGCTCTTGATATACGTTCGTAGCGCGAACGCGACTTGCGGCGCACTCGGTCGGTCCTCGGGTCGTAACAGTAGACACTGCTGGGCGAGTTCGAAGATGTTGCGCTTATTTCTACGCAGCAATACGCATTTCTCCGTTTTGAACCTCATCAATTCGTCTATCAAAAATTTATCTCTTTTTATACTGATGAGAATTTTTTAGTTTGCCTTATATGTATTTAAATTTTCTTAACGGGTTGAAAAGCATATTCATGTTGTTGTATAGCATCGTCATAAATGAATATGGTTCATTGGACGAGTTAAATTTTGAGATAGTAGACTTTTGTTTTCGAGTGGTACGTGCTGCGCATCAATTCGAGTCCATTCGCACTCTTGCTCTCGCCTCCAACACGTCCACGTCAGCTCTCGCTCTATCGCCGCCATGTACGTACGCCATCCGCTCAGTACGCCACCCGCGTTACACCACACGTTCTCACTTGCTCACAACGCATGCTCTATCCTCTATCTGTGTTCGTCCACTCTCATCTCGCTGCATTCTGCAGGTCTGGAAAGGTCACGTTCAAAGTCACGCTCACGTCCGACCCGAAGCTGCCGTTCCGTGTGTACGTGTCTGTGCATGTTTCTTTGCGTGTGTTTGTGTTGCGTTACGTGTATGTATATGCACGTGCGTTTGCGTCGATCAAGTCCATCGCCTAGAGCTAGCAGACCGGCAGTGCTTTGCCTTCCACGTCGTGTCAGCTGATGCTCACACGCTGTTGCTTCTTGCACATGTGCAGTGTGAACGTCCCAGAGCAGGCGCCGTTCACTGCAGTGCTCAAGTACGTCGCGGAAGAGGTGAGCAGTGCAACCGACGGGCATGTCCAGTGCTTGTGTGGTCTCTCTGGTACATACACTCACATGTATATGTATTTGTATATGTTGCGTGACGGGTTGCCAGTTCCACGTACCGGCTGCTACGAGCGCGATCATCACGAACGGTACGTTCACTGCTGCTGGCTGTCGCTCTCTCTCTCTACGTATCTATGTGTTCGTCGACTCACTAAGCACTTGACCGCGCATACACGTAGATGGCATTGGCATCAACCCATCGCAGAGCGCCGGCAACGTCTTCCTCAAGCACGGCTCGGAGCTGCGTCTGATCCCGCGCGACCGCGTCGGCGGCTGCAGCGCGTGCTAATGCTAAAGCGCTCGAGTCGCTTGTCGTCGCGTCTTGCTGCTATTGCATGTGCACACCAACGTACACGCAACGAGTAGCGTCGTCCATCGTTTTTGTCTTCATCTATGAGTGGACGTCAGTGGACGAACAGATAGACATGTGTGCACCAACGTATATTCACGGACGGATGGAGGGCTGACAACGTATATATCGACTGTCCTGCAGTCCGTGCGTGTACGTTTCGAGGGCGACGACAGCGTCGCGTCTCCACGACAGCAAGCGATCTATTGGCGATGATAGCACTCACGTATACGTCTAGAGCCCCTTGTTGTAGAACACGTGCGTGATCGGCGCGCCACCGCTCGCGTGCTGCGCAAAGCGGCGCTCGCGGATCGTCGCTTGGAGCTCGGGCTCGAGCGCGTCAACCGATAGCGCGCTCTTTTGTGGGAACAGCGCGCAGCACAGCGGCGTCGAGAAGCTGAGGCACAAGCCTGTGAGCAGCACCGTGATCGGCGCTGCGAGTATCGGGAACTTGCGCAGCAGCGGCCGCTGCTCGAGATGGTTCATCACGAGCGGCGGGAAGACCATGCCGGGCACCGCCATGAGGATGCGCGACGGCACGACCTGCGCAACGGCCTGCACAGCAGCAATCTTGCTCGGTCCCACGACGTCGCCGTCCGCGGTCTCGACATTAATGCCGCCGAGCAGCTCGCGCTGGCGCATGAGCGGGATGTTGACGCAGTTGGCAGCTGCAACGGCAACGAGCGGCACGAGGCGGCCGACCATGCCGGCGCTCAGTGCTGGCCGCTTGGCGACCCACTTGTTGAGGCCAACAGCAGTCAGGACCGACGCGCTTGTCGCTGCGCCGTACGCCTGCAGCAGCTGGTTGTTATCCACGCCCGTGCTCGCGTTGCGGTTCGTGTAGTTCACGATCGAGTTGAACGTTTGGTTCATAAACTGGACGGGGCGAACGTATAGACAGACGTATAGACAAAGCAGTGTATACGTTGTGAGTATCGTACAAGCGCCAGCACATCGCTCCATTGATCACGTCTAACGCGCACATACGCATACACACTGAGACACGCACAACGCACCTGCCAGAACACGACGGCAGGTGTCGAGCGGTAGAACGTCATCATGCAGCCGGTGATGAGCATGTTGCCGGGGACCTGGAACGCCATGCGGCCGAGGATGAAGTTCTTCTCGCCCGTATCAGGGTGGAACGCGCTGTCGACGAGCTGCTTCGCGCGCCAGATCTCGTCGTCGCTCATCGTTGGGTGCAGCCCAGCGCGGTACTCGGTGACTGTGCGCTTGGCGCGGTCGAGCTCATCGTCGGTCGCGAGCACGTTCAGCGGGTTCGTCGTCACGAAGAAGTGCTTGGCGCGGCCCACGAACGTGCTCTGGTCCCAGCGCGGCTCATCGAGGTTCGCCATTGCAATCTTCGTTGGCTTGCTCTCGGCCGCCATTGCGCTTGCTTTGTGCAGAGTGGCGCTTGCAGCTGCCTGCTACTGGTGGAGTGAGCTGCTGGAGCCAAGCAATTGCGCTGGAACCAATGTGGGGACTGGCGTGTGTTTGCGTGTGTGCGGTGCACACGTGTTGAAGTGGCGTTACTTCAAACGTACCATCCGTAACTTTGAGGTACTTCACAATATCACAAGGTACTTCACTACGGCAAGCACAGCGAAGAGTCGTCGTCTCTTGATGTCTGCGCGCATGAGTCGCTCGAGTCGGATCGCGCACTTGCCGACTTGCCCAGCACACAACACATTAGATTAGGCATTCGACCACACATTGCGATGCCACGCATCACTCTTGAGCTGCTGCGCAAGCGCTCGGAGCACAACGACGGCATGCTCTCGACGCTCGAGGAAATCTCGCTGCACCAGGAGGAGCTCGAGCGCATCGAAGTGATCGGTACGCGCTGCCGCAAACTCCGGATCCTGTACCTCCAAAACAACATCATCGAGACGATCGAGGACCTCACGCACATGAAGGAGCTCCGGTACCTCAACCTCGCGCTCAACAACATCAGCACAATCGACGGTCTTGCTGCGTGCGAGTTCCTCAACAAGCTCGACCTCACCGTCAACTTTATCGACTTTGACACGCTCGAAGCGAGCATCGTACGTCTGTGTATGTGTGTATGATGAGTACATGTCTGCAAATGGTTCACTATTATCACTGAACAACGTCACTATCATTATTAGGACCACCTCAAGCCGCTGCAGCACTTGCGCGAGCTGTACATGCTCGGGAACCCGAGTCAGTCCGACTGGCCCGACAACGGCTTTCGCGAGTACGTCATTGCGTCGCTGCCGCAGCTCGAGCTGCTCGATGGCAAGCCGATTTACAAAAGCGACCGCATCCAAGCGCTCCAGGTCTTGTCGCAGCGCCAGCAGTTTCTACGGACACAAGCAGCACTTGTCCGGGCTGACAAGGCAGCAAACGCAGCAGCAACAGCAGCAGCGACACAGTCGACTACAGAACCAATTGACTGCAGAGTGACCGAGTCGGACGTGATTGACGTGTCGCGTGACGTCGCAACCGACATTTCGCTAGTCGACACTGACACCAACAACAGTGCGTCATCATCATGCAATGATGACAACACACACTCGCAATCCGCCGTCTTTGACTCGGATGCCAAAGTGCCGTACACACCGGAGACGCGCCGGACAATGTACATGGAGCTCGCCGAACAAAAAGCGGTTGACGACGCGCGCAAGCGCGAGAACGAACCGCGCGCACGCGACGCTGCAGCCGAACACGCAGCGACGCTCCAGCGCGCGCGTCATCACGAAATGCACCACGGCGACTGCGTGCGGCAGTGCAACGACGCCAAGTGGCCGTTCCGTCTACGGGACGAGTTGTTGGAGGTTGTGCTTGAAGTCGACCTCCCGCGGTTCCTCGACACGTCGCTCGTCGACGTTGACGTCCACCCGACGTTTGTCTCGATCGTTGCAAAGAACAAGATCCTGCGGTTGCGGTTCCCCGAGCGCGTGCACTCGGACGCCGGCACGGCCGAGCGGTCAAAAGTCACGGGGACGTTGCGCCTGACGCTCCCAAAAGCAAACGTCACTGCGACGCAGAAGCTCCGGGCGCAGCTTCATCGAGACGAAGCAGCGCAAGCGCAAGACGCTGCACGTACAGCAGGCAGCGCCAAGGGGCCAGCAGCAACGCGCACGCGGTCGCTTCGGAACGGCGGCGTCTCGCGTGTGTCGAAGCTCTCGGACGAGGTGAGTCGGTGCATTGGTTGGCGTAGCGAGTCGTACGCAATGGCTGAGCTGATGGGATGCTCCCATGTGGTCGTGGCTGCTCGCTTCAGGTGCTTGCTGCTGCATCTGCTGCATCAATGGACAACAACAACTGCAGTCGAGCAGTGCAGATTCGCGGTCTCGTGGCTGCGACCGCGAGCAACCAAGACGTCGACGCACAACTATGTGTGCAGCTGACGCCGATCGCGACCAAAGCGGCAGCAGCGAGGACATCCGTTTCAGACAAGCGCTGCAATGCGGTGAATCCTGCAGTTGAGACCGACAGCTGCACGATTGACGACGACGACGACGATGACGACGCACCGCCACTTCTGTACTAGCAACGCACTGTCTGTCGTTGAGCATCCGTTGTTCGACCTCTACGAAGCTCAGCAACGCGCTCGTCCTACAGTGATGTTGACGCTGGCGCTGCTGTTTTGAGCCATCATCACACAACATGAGGACGCTACGACAGTACATGCGATGCACATCAATAGACCTCATCCAACGACAGCGCTTCGCTCGCCATTTACTGCTGCTCTCGCCACATGTGTCTGCGTCTGTCGCTTCGGTATGGTTGCGTTGTGCAGTGTCAGAGTCTCAACAACGCCTTGTGACGCACAGTCACTCTCTCAGTTCGTGATCACGCGCACCCCGAGCGCCGAGACGCTATGGGTCGGTGCGTTCGTCGGTTCGCACATAAACATCATGTTCGTCGGCACGGCCATCGACTGCGCGAGCCACTCGACGAGCGCAGGCTCGAACGCGCCCGTGACTGCGACAAAGTCGACTTTGAGCAGCGGGTAGATGTGGTCAAAGAGACACACAATGTCTTCAAACGCCGGCGGTGCAGTCGCGCCCGACGCAGCATCAACAACGTGCACGAGCCGCAAGCAGTACGTCTGTTCGTTCCGCAAGACGTACGCGATCGCAGCGTTCAGTTGCGGCAGGTTTGGCGCTTTGCAAAAGAACACGACGGGCGTCTGCTTGATCGCTTCGATCGTCTTCGCGACAACGACACTGCCGACAAACGCACTGGTTGGCGGCGCAGTCACTCGTTCGCCACGCCGGTGCGCGAGCGCAAGTGTTCGCGAGACAAACAGCAGCATCTGGAGCAATCGCACGCGCTCGAGCATGAGCATCACAACCGCGCCCACTGCAGCTGCGTACATACAAAAGTACCGGAGCGCAGCAGCATCGGCGACAACGTTCGCGCCGAGACCGAGTGCGAGTGCTGCAGTGCAAAACAGCGCGTTGCGCCACGACGTTGTATGGGCGCGCGGCATGCGCGCACGCGTGACTTTGAGCGCGAGACACGCGAGCGCAAACGCGAGCAAGACCGACACGAACGCGAGCGCAAACACGCCAGCGAGCGCATCGACTTGTGCGTCGAGCGCAAGTACAAGACTCGCAGCGACGCTGCAATAGCAGCAGATGATCCAGTGCGGCGTGTTGCGCCACGTGTTTGTTGTCAGCAGCATCGCTGGTAGTGCGCGGTCGAGCGCGAGGCGCTGTGCGAGCCCCGTGATGCCAACGTACGACGTCAAAACTGCGCCAGCGAGCACTGCAAACGCGTCGACGCAGACCCAGAGCTCGAGCCACCGACCCGCGCTCGTACGCGCCAAGTGCGCGAGCAAGACGTCTTGGTGCGCCAACACATCGTCGAGCGGCAGGACCGCAAGCGCAAGCGCTGCGAACGCAACGTTGAACGCGCTCGAGAGCGCCCACATGTTGCGGAGCGTCTTGCGAAACACGCCCGGACGCTGCTGCTCGACAAACTGCGCTGACGCCTCAAAACCCGTGACGCTCAGGAGCGCCGCGCCGTAGCCGAGCAAGAGCGCGGTCCACACGCTGCCAGCGACCGTTGAGCCGAGGACCGACACGTCCGGCAGTGCTGTCTCAACCATGTTCGCAACAAATACGTCGGGGTGCTGGATCGCGTACACTGCGCAGCTGATCGTGAGCACGACGAGCGTGAGCACGTGCGCGCTAAAGAGCACAAGTGCAACTGCTGCGCTCTCGTTCAAACCGACGACGCACAGTAGCGCAAACACGAGCAAGAGCGCGCACGTACCACCCGCGACTGGGACAGCATCCCACTGCGAGTGGACGTAGTTGAGCGCGGCGACGCCACACACAACGCCGGTTGCGAGGTACGAGACGATGCTCACAGTCGCCGCAACGGCCGCCGAGCGTTTGCTCAGGGCGTTCAGCAGTGCGCTGTAACAGCCGCCGTTGAGCGGCACAGCGCTCACAACATCTTCAAAGACGCTGCGCAAACAGTAGACGACGATGACAACGAGCAGCTGCGCGACCGGTGCGAGCTTCCCGGCTTTTGCAATCGTCAGACCAGCGGAGAAGAGCACGCTCGAGAGGATGTCGTTGCCGCCGATTGCGGTCGCGGGCCACTCGCGCAGCAGCTGCGATGGGTCGCGTCGTGCTGCGAGGTCCGTGCGGATCGCGTCAATGTCGGTTGAAGCCGGCAACACGTGCTGCGCTTCGCCGCCAATGTTTGGGTGCATCCACGACGGGTGCTTGAAGCGCTGGTCGACGACTTGGATCGCAATCGCGCGCTGCCGCAACTCGGACGGCGACGTTGCGCTAAAGTGGCGCCGTCGATGATGTGCAGCGTACCCGCTGTCGCTTGCATTGTCGCCATTGAACGGCAGCGGCAGTCGCATAGGTGTGAGGCAGAGCGGACCTGAGGTGTGTGCAGTGCCCGAGACAAAGCGCGTGCTGTCGACATGCTCGTCGTTGAGCATCTCGAGCGTGAGGCCAGTGCTTGCGCTGCTGTTGCTGCTGCGGTGGCTGGACGTGCGCGACATGGAAGGAGGAGTGAACGAAGGCGCGTGCTTGCGCGATGGAGTGTGTGGAGGAGGCTCAGAGCGGGTAGTCGTGTGCGTGGCGCTCGGGCATGAAGCAGCAGTCGAGCGGCGGATGGCAGGATGGTCTCGAATGGCGGCGAGAAGAAGTGTGGGTTTTATGGCTTGACTCAAGTGCAGCGCTTGCAACAGTTATGCTGTTACAGGGTGTGCATTTCGCCTCTAATCACAGCTCTCCAAGTCAATGCCTCGAATGAGACAGTGCAAACTGACAACAACATGCATTTCGATAGTATTTGTGGAAACGACAACGGATGCCTTTTCACGTATTAGGGCTGCCAGGAATCGCACATGCATACACTTGGTTTGCAATACCTGCTGCAATCAGTTGCCATCGATTATCATACCACACAGGGAAAGACGAAAAAGAACACCAAAGCGGCACGCTCATTGGCTAGTTGGGTATACTGTAGTACAAGTCTGACAACAGTGAAACACGACATTTAGTCAAATTGCCCACCCATGCTATTTTCCAATGTTGCTTGCAACCCAAGACACATTAACCAACGTCAACGAACGAAAGCTTCAATCTGCGTGTCCAACGACAAAGATATTGTAGACCAATGGCAACAGCGGCCACATTCGCGTCGTCCCACAGTCTTACTGAAGAGCAGATATACTTCGTTTTCAGAGTCAGAATAATATACCAGCAGGAATTAAACTAATAACGTGCCACAAATGTTGCGCAAGTGTTTTATACGATATACATAAAAAATTTATAAAATGGCATATAACATAGAGCATTATAGATACTGTGTTCGCGGTCATCGGTGCGCAAGCCAAGCGCAGCACTTTCTCGTCGTCCCGCAGTCTTACTGAAGAACAGTATTTACTTCGTTTTCAGAGTCAGAATAATATAACGACCGAGAATCCCAGTAAAAATGGTGCACAAGAGTTATATAAAGGATATAGTATTTATTTATCGTTTCGTTAACAGTTACTTGAAATAAATATAACAAAAACAGGCCCACTATTTTGTCGACTTTTGAGTCGATTTAAGCTATGACAAGCAATGTATTCGCGGTTATCGGTGCAGCACTTTGAATTGATTGTTCGCGGTCATTGGTGCGCACCCGAGCGCAGTTCTCTAAATTTATTGGAGCAGCGGTCGCTCAATGCTCGTGGCTCGCAGTCTGTCTTATAACGTATACGCGCGCTGCACAAGACGGTAGTGCTGATCAGGCGACGTTTCGAGTCTAGCTCGTTTGCCGCTGTCGTTGTGTGTGGGCGGATTGTGATAGGTGGAGGGTTTTAGCTACTGTTGTGTGGGTGTGGCTTGTGTTTGCGAGGGCTCTTGCTCTTGCTGTGTCTGTTGTGTGTTGGCGGCATGTGTTGTGCTCTGTGGTGGTTGGGTGACGTTGTTTATGGATAGTCTGTGCACTTATGATATTTATTTACATAAACGATCGAGGTGTTTGTGCAATTGTAATATATGGCACATGCACGATCGCTCGTTAACACTCGAACTGCTACATGCTCACACCACTCGCGCTGTTCACTCTCACAAAATTAAGCAATGCATGCGCATTCAGATATAACAACACATCGTACTGGTCGTGCTCGTACGTGTAGTGGTGGCGTAACATATGCCTCGATCACACTGCACGCCGTACCAATAGTTCTTGGCGGTTCGCAGTTCTGGCGCGGGTCGTGAAGCTGCACGTCTTTCGATGGTGCTGCACGTCCATCGCGGCGCAGCACGATGTGCGCTTACGTCAAGCGATACGTGTAGTTGCTGGCGTTGGAACGGCAGTGCGCAGTGTGTGCTGTACGCGCCGTCACCGTCGCACGCACATACGCGGTTTGCTGCGCCTGAGTAGTCGCTGTTGTTGGGTATGAGCGCTGTTGCGCAGTTTGGCTGGGGAGAGTGTTGCGCTGAGAAGCACAGGCGAGAATATGGAAATTATGACAAGTAATTACAACATGCTAAATGATATGCGCTAGTTGGTCATTTAGGTAGTCCGATGGTCCGGTAATTTATGGTATGGTATGATGCAACATTGTATGGCGGTTAATGGTGACCGTGAAATTGTTTTTACGCTGATCGGCAGTGCTCTGTCAACTGACACTGTCGGTTTGCTGCGCTTGAGTAGTGCTGCTTAAGTGATTGGGGATGTTGACGCTGCAGGTGTTTGTGCTGGTGCGATGTTGATAGGTGTGCTGATTGAATGGGGAAGAGTGTTGCGGTGAGTAGCACGGGCGAGCACATGCAATCTGGTATGAAAAGTAAATACAACAATGCGCTTATTTTATGGCGTTTAATGGTGAACGTGCAATTGATTTTTATTATATTTATTTTGTGTCTATTTTTAGTGTGTAAGCAACCTATTAGTTTACTTTTGGCGTTTGTGCGACTAAACCATTTCGATATATCGTCGATATGTATAGTCATTGCTCGATCTTAAAGTTGAATATGCCAGAAATGTTTTTCACCTCCACAATTTACAATGCTACTGAGTTTGTATTTGTAGTGATTGTTTGTCCTTTGTATTTGTCTAGTATATATGTGCTGTAATAATTTGTGAGATGACCTGTCAAATATGTAGTTTAGCACACCTGAAAAAGGCATGGCGACATCTGCACAAAAGTTTCGCAGTATGTCGCAATCAATTGCAGCCGCACAACCTGTTGCCATTCAAGCAAGCGAGCAGATCCGGTCATCGCGCCGGCTGCTGCATTCACGCTCGCACTCCACTCAGCAGCGTCGTTGCTACTATCGCCACTTGATCGCCATGGCCGCCGCTGGCAGCGCCGAGGCCAAGAAGCTCGCAGATGCGATGCGCAAGACGCTCAATCTGCCGCACACGACGTTCCCAATGCGCGCAAACGCTGCGGTGCGCGAACTCGAGCTGCACGCGCGCTGCGTGACGCACGTCTACGAGACGCAGCGCACAGCACGCAAAGACGCCGAGCTGTTTGTGCTGCACGACGGTCCGCCGTTTGCAAACGGAAGCCTGCACATGGGCCACTTGATGAACAAAGTGCTCAAAGACATCATCAACCGATACAAGCTCATGCGCGGCCATCGCATCGAGTACGTCCCCGGGTGGGACTGCCACGGCCTCCCGATCGAGATCAAAGCGCTCGAGCGCCTTAAATCCGACGCCGATCGACACGACCTGACGCCATCGGAAGTGCGCACGCTCTCGCGCGAGCTCGCGAACACCGCGATCGCCGAGCAGAAGCGCGATTTTGCGCGCTGGGGGGTGCTCGCCGACTGGTCCGAGCGCGTCGGCAGTCGCTACGTGACAATGGACCCGCTGTACGAAGCGAAGCAGTACGACGTCCTGAAGCGCATGGTCGCGGACGGCCTTGTGTTTCGCGGCTTCAAGCCCGTGTACTGGTCGCCGTCGTCGCAGACTGCGCTTGCCGAGTCCGAGCTCGAGTACGTCGACGACCACGTGTCGCATGCTGCGTACGTCCGCTTTGGCCTTCGAACGTGCGAACGTAGCGGTGCAAGCGCCGTGCTCAGTAAGTACCCGGACGTTGCAGCGGTCATCTGGACAACGACGCCGTGGACGTTACCAGCGAACATGGCGCTGTGTGTGAATGCGCGTGTCGCATACAGC
The DNA here is from genome assembly GCA_023336405.1 of Globisporangium echinulatum. Lineage (NCBI taxonomy): Eukaryota > Oomycota > Peronosporomycetes > Pythiales > Pythiaceae > Globisporangium > Globisporangium echinulatum. Next base: position 11,870 of record JAADWX010000416.1, on the reverse strand, counting down.
ATCGTCCAGCAGCGGTCGACTGGCGCGCACTTCCTCGTCGCGTCCGACCTTGTGTCGGCTTTTGCATCGACGCTATCAGCAGTAGCTACTGGCGATACCGACGCTGCGAACTTGACGACACCACCAGCTGACGATGTTGTTGTCTGCGAGACGCTGTTTGGTGCAGCGCTCGCAGGCGCGACGTTCACGCATCCGCTCGAAGACCGCGCGTCCGTTGTGCTCGTTGGCGACCACGTGACGACTGACGCTGGCACGGGCATTGTCCACACTGCACCCGGCCACGGGCAGGACGACTACTTCGCTTGGCTCGCGCACCACGGCGGGTCGCTCGAGCAAGCGCCAGAGATCCGGTGCCCGATCGATGCGCGCGGTCACTTCACAGACGACGCCGGTGCTGACTTGGCGGGTCTCGACATCCTCGCGGACGGTACGCACGCCGTACTGAAGCAGCTCGAAGCCTCTGGCAGTTTGTTGTCGGTTGCGAAGTACAAGCACCGGTACCCGTACGACTGGCGCACGAAGCAGCCAGTCGTCCTGCGCGCAACAGCGCAGTGGTTTGCAAAGCTCGACGCACTCCACGCAGTTGGCAAGACGGCGTTGGCGACCGACGTCGAGATGTTTCCAAAGAGTTCGCGCCGTCGCCTCGACGCGACGCTCGAGAGCCGGAGCGAGTGGTGCATCTCGCGCCAGCGCGCGTGGGGCTTGCCGATCCCCGTGTTCTACGACGTGAAGACAAACGAGCCGCTCATGACCGCCGAGTCGATTGCGCACCTTCAGGATCTTGTGCGTACGTATGCGACGAGCGACGGGCGCAAAGGCTCGGACTGCTGGTGGGACTTGTCGGTCGCCGAGCTCTTGCCACCGGCGCTGAAGCACCGCGCAGACGAGTTCCGCAAAGGCCTCGACACGCTCGACGTCTGGTTTGACAGCGGCAGTAGCTGGCACGCTGTGCTATCGGACGTAGTAGCTGGTCACCCCAAGCGCGCAGACGTCTACCTCGAAGGTTCCGACCAGCACCGCGGGTGGTTCCAGTCGTCACTGCTGACATCCGTGGCGATGCAGCAAGTGGCGCCGTACAAGCACGTGATCACGCACGGCTTTACGCTCGACGAGCGCGGCCTCAAGATGTCCAAGTCGCTCGGCAACACGCTCGTGCCGCGCGACTTTATCGACGGCTCGACGATGGCCATACCGATCGGTAAGCCCAACAAAGCCGGCAAGTCCAAGACGAAAGACGTTAAAGTGCCAGCGTACGGCGTGGACGTGCTCCGGTACTGGGTCGCAACGACCGACTACAGCGGTGACGTGAGCGTCGGCCCAACGGTCATCGCAAAAGTGAGCGATGCGCTCCGTAAAGTACGCAACACAGCACGGTTCCTGCTTGCGAACCTAAACGATTTCGACCCCACGACCGACGCGGTGCCGTACGCCGAGCTCCCGAGCGTCGACCAGTACATGCTCCACGTGCTCGCGCAGCTCGCTACGACTGTGACCGACGGCTACGACACGTACGCGTTCAACAAAGTGCAGCACGCGCTTGCGCACTTTCTCTCGACTGACCTCTCAGCGTTCTACATGGAAGCGAGCAAAGACCGACTGTACTGCGACGCAAAGACGAGTACAAGCCGTCGTGCCGCGCAGACCGTGCTCTACCTCACGCTGCAGTCGCTCTCGCGCGCAATTGCACCCGTTGCGTGCCACACAGCCGAAGACATTCGCTTGCACTTTGAAGCGCAAGTGCGCAGTCAAGGCGATGCAGCCAAGTTCGCATTCGACGACGTCCCCGGTAGTATCTTTCTCGACAATGGCTGGCTGCCAAGCGCCCACGAGTGGACGTCGCCAGCGCTCGCCCACGACTGGCTGGCGATTCGCCAGTTGCGGCTTGAAGTGAACCGCATCGTCGAGCAGATGCGCGCTGCCCAGGCGCTCGGGAGTCAGCTCGCATGCAACGTGTTTGTTGTCTCGACCGACCCGCGCGTGCACGCACTGCTTGCGCCGTTGGTGCCTGCCCAGGCGCTCGAGAACGTTCTGCTCTGCTCGGGTGCGTACGTTGTCGAAACGGTCGACGACATCGATGCGATCGACGCAACGCTGCGCGCCGACAGCTTTGGCGGCGACGTCGTGACGCTCACGCACGGCGACGACACGTTCGATTTGACGCTCGTTGTCACGCGTGCACGTGGTCACAAGTGTCCGCGGTGCTGGAAGTTTGCACCGGAAGTCGATGCGGCGGAGACGCAACTGTGCCGCCGCTGTGCCGACGCAACGCAGCTTGCAAATGTTGCCGATCTTGCGCGGTCGCTCGTGCAGGACGAGTAGAGGAACTCGCAATGCGATGCGATGAGTGATAGACACTGCGATAGACATGAGTTACATGTAGCATGGATGATAGACACACATGCGCACACTTTGGTGCCGTTGGTCAGCTCTTAACCGCAGATCAGTTGAAACTGATCTGGGAGCCAATCGTTACCACCTCGCCTCTTTGCCTCTACTGAGCAGTCGCTCACTCTCCATTTTTCTTCGTCTCGGGCACAAGACCATCCGTCGCACTCACGACACGAGCTCCTGCAACAGCAGCAACAGTTCTGCATCAGCACCAACGTAGTCGCTGCCGCTACTGCCGTCGTGACGATCGCGATGCCATATGATGACGCGTACGAGTTTTGCTATGTGCCGACCAGCACGATCTCGTCGAGCTGCAACTCTTCCTGTGAAGCAGATCAGCTGTGTCGTCGCTTGACCAAGTCGACGTGTGCACTCGATTGCGTTTCGGCAGTGATGTCGAACAGTTTGACGGCATTCAAACTTGTACCAGCAACAACAAGCGGCATCAACGAGTCCCCCAAGATTGCCAACCTGACACTGCCGAGCAAGATCACGGGCTTGTACGTTTGCTCACGCTACAGTATCGAGCGAGTGTGTGCGATTCGGTGCATAGCGTATCTTGACCATCCGCGATGACGATGTGCGAGTCTAAACTCCTATGTCTGGATGCGGCGACGCAACACCAAGTCCGGGACTCGCAGTGACACGGACTACACGACTGGCACGGACGCGCACATACGCGCCTTCGACGCAGCAATCGCGCTCTGGAACGACCCGGACCTGCTCGCCGTCAAGGTGAACTCGGACGACGTTCAGGACGTCAAAAGGATCGGCAGCGGCGCGTTCTGCGACGTCTGGCTCGTAGCGTATCGAGGAACGCGGCGAGCCGCATCGAAGCGTCTGCGTGAAGTAATGCGCAGCCGCACGCAGGGCCTTATCGACGAGATCAAACTCGTCGCGACGCTCACGTACCCGAGCATCGTGTCGTTTGTCGGCGCGGCGTGGGCGCAAGAGGCCGAACTGCAGGCGCTGTTTGAGTTCATGGACGGCGGCGACCTGCGCGACTACCTCCAGCAATCGCACGTGCCGCGTGAGTGGACAGCGCAGAAGCTCCAGATTGCGATCGACGTCGCTGAGGCGCTCGTGTACGTGCACTCGTTCCTGCCGCCGCTCGTGCATCGCGACCTCAAGTCACGCAACGTGTTGCTAGGCAGCAGCAACAATTGCGACAACCACAACAACAACAGCAACAACAATGGCGGCGACAACGACGACAACAACAACAATAGCAACAACAACGGTTTGTTGCGCGCCAAGCTGACGGACTTTGGCGTTTCGCGGTACCGTTCAGAGGACAACACGATGTCGTCGGGTGTCGGCACCGGCAAGTGGCTCGCGCCAGAGGTCATTGTAAGCGATGGCACATACGGACCAGCGGCTGACATCTACTCGTTCGGCGTTGTGTTGTCCGAACTTGACACGCACAAGCTGCCGTACGAAGATGTCCACGGCGCGAACGGGAACCCGCTTGCGGACGTGGCGGTGCTGCAGCTCGTGTCCACGGGCAAGCTGCAACCGAGCTTCCTGCCGACCTGCCCGCCGCATATCCTCGAGCTCGCAAAGCTGTGTGTGTCGCTGCAACCGGCTGGCCGACCGAGTGCACTGGAGATTGCGTACGTGTTGCGAAAGCTAAGGAAGAGCATGCATGCTGTGAGTGAGTGAGTCGCAGGTGTGATCAACCCTTGTGTTGACTAATCATAGGTAGACACTTCCAATACTGTTCGTAACAGCAAGTAGTTGGTTGATGTGTGTTGATGTGTGTTGATGTGTACTCAGAGCAAAACCTGTGCAAATGAACATGCAATAATGCAGTCTTCTCACATTCAAGTTGCTTGCCATTTTTGCGCGGATTGCAAATCACAATTGGCAAAGCGATCATTCCAGCTCTCGCTCCCTCCTTAGCAAGCGCACCACGCACTCCACAGCGCACACGAGCTGCTGCCCGACGCACTCACTTCCCTTCTACTTTACGCACTTGACAGCAAACATGGCTGCTCCGTTCGACCTCGAGAGCGAACAGAAGCGCCTGAGCGCGCTCTTTGCAGACGTCAATGGCGCTTCGCAGACACTGCACGGCGGCTTCCTCCGCGTCGACGCCGCCGCCGCCACCACTGATGCCAGTCCTGTCGATGCGCAAGTACAGCTTATCTGGAGCAAGAAAGACCTCGTGAACAACACGACGCAAAAGTACCACGTGCAGCACCACGTGCACGACGTGCATGGCGACCAGCCGTCCGTGCACCGCGGGATCTTCCCATCGAGCTACGATGTCGCTCTGACGTCCGTGTCGCCATCCAAGCGCTTTGTCGTGACGCTCAAGCTCGAAAAGAACACTAGCGACAAAGCGTCATCTGCACCTGAAGGCGTGTTCTCGCTCTATGAAGACTCACGGCTCATTACGACGTTCCGGACGCCCACGAGCGTCCACGGCGCGATCTACGTCGGCGAGCGCGAAGGCGGCCTTGCGTGGTCGCACGACGAGCGCCGCGTTGCGTACGTCGCAGAGCGCAAAGCTCCCGAGTCCGCGCCGTTCTGGACCAACGTCAACTCTACCAAAACGGATGGTAAGACAGATAGCACTGCCAAGACCGTGCGGCCAGGCGACAAGTACGTCCAGAGCGACGACTGGGGCGAGCAGTACGTTGGCAAGAAGACCGGTGCGATCTTCATTGCGACGCTCGCAACGGGTGTTATTGAAGCCGTCAACGGCATTCCAGCAACCGTCACGTGCGCCGACGTCGCGTTCACGCCACAGGACGACGGCCTCGTGTTTGCTGGCACCGCGACCGACAGTCCAAAGCGTCTCGGGATCATCTACTGCTTTAACCGACCGAGTGCGCTGTATTTTGTAGAGCTCCCCCGCAAGAATGACACTAGTGACAAACCAGAGCCAGTTGCTGTCAAGCTCGCGTTTGAAGCTGTTGATGCTGCCGCCAAGCAGATCGCAACGATGCGCAGTCCGCGGTTCTCGCCCGACGGCCAGTCGCTCGCGTTCCTCGCGACGCGCGACGTCGTGACGCACAACACGTGCTCGCTGCTCGCCGTGCTCGATTGGCAGACAAAGCGCGTGCAGACGGTCATTGACATTGTCGACAAGCCAGTGTGTGACACTGCAGCTGACAATCCAACAGCAGCGTTCAACGGTCTCTTTACGAACACGCTGCGGCGCGACGCGTGGTCGTCCGATAGCCGTCGCCTCTTCTTTGACACGCAAGTTGGACCACGCAGCATCTGGAAGTTTGTGGATGTTACAAACCGTCAAATTGTAACACCGCAGTACGTCCACAGTGTTGTTGACAAATCACCACACAGCGTTGGTGTCGAGACGATTCTCGACATCGCGAGCGACAACGTGCTGCTCGTGTCGGTCGCGTCGCCCGTGCAACCACCGAGCGTGTATGTCGTCACGATCGACGCAGCGACTGGCGCGTACGTGCATGCGCCAATTGCCGTCGAGCAGCAGCAGCAGCAGACGCAGCAATTTGTCAGTGCGTGGCACGTCGTGTCGATCCCAACAAGCGTAACGGACGACCGAGTGGCCGACCATTCGTTTAAAATTGAAACACCAGCAGACGCGCTGTTACAAACCGAGCACGTCTTGCTGCCATCTGTAACAAGCGACACGGCCTTTGACGCAACGGTGCTGCTACCATTGGGTCCACCACCGACTGCTGCTGGCTTTCCTGTGTTGCTCGACCTCCATGGCGGGCCACATGGCAACTCGCCTGCAACGTATCGCGTGCTGTACGCGTTCTTTGCCGCGCTCGGCGTCGCGGTCGTGACCGTCAACTACAGAGGCAGCACGGGCTACGGCCGCGAAGCACTCGAGTCGCTCGTCGGCAAAGTCGGCGTTCAGGACGTCTTGGACTGCCACTATGGCCTGCAGCATGTACTCGCAACTGCTGGCTTGCCGCTCGACGCCACGCAGCTGCATTGTTCGGGCGGGAGCCACGGCGGGTTCCTCGTGTCGCACCTCATTGCGACGTTCCCAACTATCTACCGCTCGACCGCTGCGCGCAACCCAGTGACGAACATTGCGAGCATGTTCTATCTCACTGACATTCCCGACTGGACGCTCGGCGCAACGGGCGTCGCGCGCTTCGAGTCGATTTGCACGACGCAAGCGCTGCAGCACAGCCATACAGTGTTGCCAACGCTCCCACCGGCGGTGCGGCTCGCAATCCTCGCGAAGCTCTGGCAGCACTCGCCAGTTGCGCACGACCTCGCGCACGTGCAGACGCCCGTGCTGTTTGGCATTGGTGGCACCGACCGGCGCGTCCCGCCGAGCCAGGCGCTTGAGCTGCGCGACTCGCTTGCTGCGCTCGGCGTCGAGACGCGCTTGCTGTGGTACCCCGACGACTGCCACCCGCTCGACTCGGTCCAGGCGTTCGGCGACTTTAGCGTCAACTGGGCGCTCTGGGTCTTGCAGCACATGTCATAGACGTAGCTGCTGGTGAGATACACGGCTGACTGGGTGACGATGGCGGTGTTTGCTGCGTCTTCTTAGTGGCCTCGTTGCTCGTGAGAGCTGCAGTTTGGTAGTTTGTACGACAGAGATGATACGTAGGTCTAGCATATCAGTCGCGACCAGCGACAGTGCGTCATCGTGCAGCTTGATCCATCGCGATGAGGAACTAACTGACGGCTAATGCGCACCTTACTACCACAACCAGCCGATATCCGAGATGTTGATGCCCATGAGGGTGGAAACTACGTACATTCAGATGTTAAATAGTACGACGCGCTAGCTCTATGGCACGAAGCGCAGCTCGACTGCTAGGCTGCTGAGCGGACGCTCCACGCGCGCAGCATCGCGTCGCTGTCCTACCGGGCGAACGGTCGTGTACGTGCACGTGTCGAAGTATTGTTATGTGCTGCTTGTAGAGGTGCGATGGCGTGGACCGACGGCACCACCGAAGTTGGAGCAAACTGCAAACGAGGAGGCGAGTCGAGCGACTCAACACCCGTGCGCGCAGACGAAGTCGCTGTCAACGCCACTTGGGGCGCGGAGGTTCGTAGCGCTCAGGCGACAGCGTGATCATCATCGTCCGTCGGTCGCGTCAAAGACGCGGCATGACACTGCCGCCATCGCATCTCTTGTGCCATTCTCGGTCGTCTGTCGGTCCAGTCCAGCGTATATCCAAGCGCGCTTCCACACAGACTACATAGACACACATCCACAGACACAGACACACGACCGACCTCGTAGACGCCACTGTTTGTCGCCAATTGCTAGTAAAAGCGCATGGCAACCGACGTTGACAGCGCATCACGTGCTGCGCGCTCGCGGCGCCGCGCACCAATGCTCGCGCGCTCGTTCACGTACAAATGCGTGATGTCTTGGAGCGGTCGGCGGATGATCCCGAAGCTCCGCGCTCGTGCCGTTACTTTCTTGGTTGTCGCCTTGTGTTTGCAGCGCGTGCTCCGTCGTGGCGACTGCGTCTGCGTTTGCGACTGCTGCTTTGTCTTGGTCTTGGTCTTGTGCGTCATCATGACTTTCTTCGTTGCGTCCTGCGGCGTGATCGCGCGTGTGCGCATGCCGCTGACTGCGATCGGCGACGGCGTGCGGCGACTGCTGGTGTATGCAGTGCGGCGTCGCAACAGTACGGGCGTGCCGTCGAATTCGCTGCGGAGTGATGCAGTCGGGCGACGCACAAAGTGTCCGATGTTCTCTTTGTTGTACTCGCTGAGTGCGTCGCAGTCGGTGTACGCGCGTGACTGAAAGTGGTTGAGCATGGCGATGACGATGTTGAAGATGCCGGTGATGGTGACGGACGTGGATGAAGCGCGAGTATTGGTAGCAGATAGATCGTGGTGTGGCGATGCGGTACGCAGGGAGGTAGTGGAGCGCTGACAGATGCAGAGCACGTAGGAGGTAGGAGGGAGATCGATGGCGGACGGATTTGCGACTGATGCGCATGCGATGATGTGCTTGGCGCGCACTTGGTCGAGGCTGCACTTTCTCGGCTCGAGGAAAATGGCGCCAACCGAGAAATAACAAAATATGCTTAAAACCTCAATTTGGTGCTAATCAGACCGCATCAAAATATGTCGAGGCGTCGTCAAGAGACAACTTGCGGTTCATCGAATGCGTTTTGCGCTGTGTGATATGCATGCAAAATAGATTCAACAGCGACTGGTATTTTGTATGCATGTTTGCATCACAAGAGTCGAGGACGTAAATGTAGACGATATTATAACCTTGAGTGCGATGTGTTTCTCGAGATGTTGGTTGTTTTGAATTGCTTACTCTTGCGATTTGTATCGAGTCGATTTCAAATTATCAGGCGTTGAAGGCGGGAAATGCAAGCCACTTTTGTGTTGACCACATGAAGCAACATCAACCTCGGCTAACTGACACAAAAAGTGACATTCCAATTGCTCATGTGGTACTTCCATCTACCACACCAAATGGCCAATTTGCCATCTTTCGTCGACTTCTGTCGAGTCAGCACATGATAATGAACTGTGTGTCGTTTGTCCGCCAGCTGCTTTTGAGGTCCTGACGCACAAGCGCCACATGTCCGTGTCGTTTGCTCGCTTGAAGCATTTGATCCGCCACGAGTGACATATCGACGTGACCACGTGGCATCGAGTGGCGTCACGCACGATCTCCAATAACGTAGCGTACTGCTGGTTCATACACATGAGACACTCTCGCTCGTCTAAAGTTGCCACCAGTACACGACGTGACCTCTTTACACCCACAGACATGGAATAGCCAAACAGCCAACAACAACTAGTGGATGTCCCGTGATAACTTAGCGCTTGCTTCAATTTCTACTGCTAAATACTTCTAATGCTAAATACCGACAACAACGCCAGCAACACCAGCACCGAACTGAATATATCTCAGTCCGTCGCGCTGGTGTCGTCGTCGTCGTCGTCTCTTCAAGTTATCGTGCGTGCTAGTTCTGCGGCTCGAGCGCGTCACACAGCTCTATGGAGCAGTTAAATGACGCGCTCGTCGCAATTTCGTTCTTTGTTCTTCGTTCTTTAATCTTCAATCTCAAACCCACGTCGACTGCGGCTGCACGCGCTTTGGACGCAGCAAGTGCGCTGGTGGCGGCGGCAGCTGACTTGCGCTGCGGCGGCCGTGCGTCTCGGCGTGCACGGCCTGCGTCTCGACGTGCTTGAGCTCCTGCTCGGCGAGCTCAAATTGCCGCTTTGCCGCCATCAGGCGCGCGTACACTTTCACGACTTCTTCGGCGTCGCCCGTGTCGCAGAGCGGGATCGTCGTGCCGGGGACGCACTCGACTTCGCTGTCGCTGCTCGTGAGCGAGATCGAAACTGGCGACGGCGGCGCAAAGTCGAGGAACGTCTGGCGCCGAATGTCTTCGATGCGCGCAGCCGTGAACGACAAACGCTCTTCGAGCTCGCGGTCGAACGCAGCGCTGCCAAACGACGACGACGCCATGTGCCGCAGCCGCCGCGCGGACCCAAAGCCCGAGTCTTGGCGCACGCGGTGGTACGTTGCGCTGTTGTAGTCGCGGCTCTGCTGGAGCTGCCGACGCGACGCTTTCGTGCCCTTGAGGCTGCGGAGCGACTGCCCGAGGCAGCGGAAAAAGTGTTTGATGCCCATGCTGTTGCTGTTGTTATTTCTAATGCTTTTGTGTGTCTGTGTCTGTGTGGATGGAGGAGTTGTGCTTACTGGTGCCTGGACATGCGGGCGCTCGTCCTGTAGCTGTTGGTGTTCTCTCTGTGTGACTCTGCGAGTAGATCGATTCGGAAATGGCACGCGGCTGGCAGAGCCACACAAAGAGAACAATTGTCTAGAGAGACAGGGATGACACCAGCAGACATACACTGCGTGTTTGTATGCGAGGATCGAACGCCTCACCCAGCTTCCGAAACATACAAAAATCAAGTCAGGTATACATTCTCCCAGCTGCGCGCACGATCTGCGAAAATTTCTGGCGACTGCATGCACTGGACTTCATCTTTGCCTATTTTGTGTAATTTATCCATTTGCTCACTGCCAACTTGGCTCATTCGTTGGGCGTAAGCAGCTTGCGCGTCAAGTCGCTACGCTGTAGCTCACCATAGCGTCTGCCAAGCCATTCGAGCGATTCGCGTTGCTCGAGACGCAACATGGCGCGCCATGTGCTCGCATGTGCACGGGCAGCTTGGACAGCGCGTCAGTTGGCGTGTTCGCTCTTGTGAGCGCGATGGCAATCGTATCAGTATCAAATGGGTCTGATTTGTCTTTTGAAGACTGGAAATCCACTGCTCACGTGCGAATCAACTCACTCGTGTCCACTTGTTCTGGAACGTCACACACGCTGTGAGTGGCACAATCGTCGCGACCTCGAGAAGCTCACCCATCCACAACCTTGGACGACCATGCTCGCGTTCCCACTCGAGTTTGCCTGCCTGCTTGCTTGCTTGGGCAATGCTGAGAGCACCGTTCGTGCAAGTATGTTCGCTGCTGCTACCGAGCGACCACATCCACAACAGGAAGTTGAGCGACCGCGCACCATAGAGCCACTGCCATTGGCTCGCTGGCGCAATGAGCGTGTCGAAATGGCGCTCGTCCGTCACTCATTCACGCACTCGTTCGCAGCTGCTGTTGACGGCGACACTCGTATCACACGTCTCGAGTTACCTTCTTCGACCCCCTTGCACGTCTGCTGTCTCTCTGTGTGTGGTCCGCACACAACTGCTGCAATCGCTCATTGCGTCCGCGCTCGATGCTGATTGAGCACACATGAGCTTCGAGCAAGACTTGCGTTGACTAACCAAGTATCCAACTGACCCAAGCGGAGCACATTGCAGGAAAGAGCTGCTCGCAACCAACTGTCTATCTATTGCTCGCTATGCTGCCAAGAAACAGCAGCAGTGAGAGAATGGCGACACTGCTAATCGCCGCCGTCACTATCACACACTACACCATTTCCAGCTCAATATGTGACGCAAGGCAACGAGAGGCAGCACATCCCAGTGCCTGGTGGCACCAGTGAGAGCGTATGGCCATGCACGCATCTAATACGCGCTTGTTCGCCACGCCATTCCAGTCGAAGCTTGTTGCATGGTCCAGGTGTGCGATGGTTGACATCCAAGCCTCGCCCCAACTGTTGTTGTTGCTTTGTTGTTGCGACTGGCTGGTAGGCAGACTACAAGCTACATCTCGTGGCGCTCGTGTCACTGGCTTGTATACACACACAACCGCAGCATCGCAACAAGCGGCCAGCGCGTTGCCATTGGCACCGAATCTCGCACCAGTCCTGCTACGCAGGCGTTATGCTGAACTGCATCCAAGCAACCAATCCAATGCGCAGCAAGCACGAGAGGGCTGTCAGCCATTCAACGCGTGAGAGTACTACCGCAGTACGACTGCAGCCGGATCAAGAGCGAAGCCAGCCAGTGGTTCGCTCGCTCGTCCAGGTAAAGCAGGTCGTCGCTCATCCAACACGCGAGATGCAGTTGCATGTGCGACGCGGCGGATCTGGACACAACTTGCGACTGACAACTGGCGACTCGCG